>JBCJKH010032802.1:0-14684 GCA_039877255.1 Loriculus beryllinus
ATCTCTGCTCTGGCACCTGAAGTGCCTCCTGCCCTCCTTCTACACTGACCTTGGTGTCTGCAGGGTCCTTTCTCTCACATATTCTCACTCCTCTCTCTGGCTGCCGTTACTGTTGCACAAGCAATGCTGGGTTTTTTTTACCCTCCTTAACTATGTTATCCCAGAGGTGCTCTACCATGGCTGATGGGCTCAGTCTTGGCCAGCAGTGGGTCCATCTTGGAGCTAGCTGCCACTGAATCTATTGAACACAGAGGAAGCTTCAAGCAACTTCTCACAGAAGCCATCACCTGTGGACCCCCAGCTATCAAAACCTTGCCACACAAACCCAACACAACAATTTTATTTTTTCCTTAGGCTATAAAAGATCAGCATACTTTAAGATTAATAGAGCTTCTGAATTGCATGGGAAGGAAGAAAACAAAGAATTGAAAATGTGCTGCAAACTTGTTTACCAACCTACTCGGCTATTAGTTTTAACATATGAAAATATTATTTGTAACTTATGCTTCTTGCCTTCGGCTAAACCTCAAGCATATAGAGAAAAGCTAGGAAGTAAGTGGAGAAAAACTGTTATTGTCGCTCTGTGAAACAGATCAAATTATATCTAGAAACATAATTGTAGCATATTTCATATGTGGGGGGACTCCTAGATTTCCTGTCCTCCTCTGCTGCACTAACTAAAAAGTTGTCTTTAATGTGAGATCTGTGTCTAAGTTAATGTTTAAAATTAACTTTGCTATTTACAGAATGTTTAACCTAAAGATTTTTCTAACAGCTGTTTTAGCCATCTAAAATATTAGATAGAAACAGTGGAGAAAAAATGAAGTGCTCATAAAAATTGTTTTTTAATTTGAAGAAAAAAGGGATGAAATACAGATGTAAAAATACATGAGCTAAAGCAGTGACTAGGCACTGGAAATTCTGAGGACAAGGACTTGAGGATGGCAGGAGAGGACAATGCAGTGAACACGGGCAGATGCAGCTTGGGGAATGCAGCCTTGAATTGGCAGTGGAGGCATTTCAGTTGTGAGGGAAAGACAACTGCTCCCCTTTTCCATGGAGCATTGCCAAGTAATAAAGCCTGGGTTATGAACCACATGGCCTTTTACCAAGTGTCTCATCAAATACCAAAATTCTTTTCTTAGGATTGCAAGGATTTTTATTGTTATTTAATCTGGAGAAGTGACACTGGAATGGTGTTGCACTGTGTCACTTCATGAAAGTCTGCAGGTAGGAAGCTGAAGCCCGTAAGTTAGATTGGCTCAATAGTCTGAGGTGTCTGGAGATATGTTAAATAACGGTGTTTAAAATATCTGTATTAATTGAATAATATTATAAGAACATTGCTGTTATGTAGTGATTTTGACATGAGTGATCCAGAAAAGTGTCAATTAATAAGCACCATGTGATGATCAAAGACTGGCACCCCTTTCACTTACCAGCTCAGCATTAGTAGTGATCTGATCCCATTTTTGTAGCTTTTATTTTGGAACTTTGAGGGAAGTTCTCTGATCTTGCTGGTTTGGAAAGCATTCAGACATCTGAAGCTGGAGATAGACATCTGCTGTGCTGAAAGCCTGAACAGGGAGATTTGCTAAGGAAAGTAGATCAGACTGTGGGCTAGAATCCCGTTCATGCTGAAGGGCTAATAGTACTCACGGCTGGCACTGAAGTCATTACAAAGACACCCGAAAGAAGCCGTTGAGGACATTCTGCCTGGGTTTAGGCCAGGTCTCCTTTTAATGGACTTCCTTTCTTCTCTCTTCTCCTGAGTTTCCTTTTATCTGCCTAATGGATCATGGCTAGAAGTCAGAGAGGGTGGGCCTAGAGCCAGGAGAACATCCCTATGAGCACTAGCAGAATCTATCCTGCAGAATGAGCATTATGAAGCAATGCTGAAGGTATAAATTGAAGAGGCTTGTCTGTGACCATGCTCAAGTAGAACACTATAGAGCTCTCATGAGGTTCAGCTGGCCTTATGCCATCTTGTCCATGTCCATGAAAGTTCTTATCATACAGAGCTTGATGTTGGAGATTTTCTTTTGCTCTCAGTTTGTTTACAGCTAATTTCATTAAGTGATTTTTCTTTTTTTTTCTTTTTCTTTTTTTTTTTTTTTATTATGACAATGGTCAAGGAAGAATTCATTATTTCTTCTTGCGAAGTTCTCTCCCTCCCACCTTTCCATCTAGGCATAGATGGAAAGGTGTCATGTTTCTGAGTCCTAGGATGTCTAATTAAAAAATGCTGATGATATTCTTAAGCCAGGACTCCATAAATACAAAACTCCTTAAATAAATTCTGATATTTTTTTAAAAACAAAAGCTTTTCCTAAAAGGTTATCTAATTGCTTTCCTACTTACTGTCTATTGATTTTACTACTATGTTTCATGTAATTCTTCATCTAATTATCTCTAAGCACTATAATTATGGCCAATTATCATAATACATATGTTGTATAATTTCATTATATTCATTGGTGACTCGAAAGCCAAGCTGATACAAAGATGAAAGTAGAGTCTAGACCATTATGTTTTGTTCCACTACTGTGGGAGTCTGATGTAAGGCAGTCTCCGTAATGTCAAGTGAAAGAAGGTGCACTTTTATAAAACAGCTTTTCTCATAGAGGATGAGAGATGTGGTGGGTGACAGAGTAGCCAGGGTACCAAAGCAGACCTGAGAATTGCGGGTGTAGTCACAAAAAAATAATCCTAAAGATTTTTTGTTGCTTGATCATCAAGAATGACATTAGATTACCTGATCTTATCCATAAATGTAAGCCTTGCAGAAAGCAATTGAGTAAAACTTAATTTGGGTTCCTACACAAGGGAACTCAGAGCACCTGCCTCCACTGATAGGAGAAGGGTGGGGGGAGCGGGGCTTTGCTAACTAGATTTCCTGGTAAAATTAGATAACTAAATTCAGATGGGATTAATGCTCCTTTTCTCCTCAGAGTTAAAGCAAATAAACAATTTTCCCCAGATCTTCTCAGGATTAAAGAAAAATAGTTACTTCAGATGTGGTATAGTCTTGTGACTTTCATATCTTCTGTGATTTTACTCAAGTAAGGCACACTATGTTTCAATTTGTTACTGTGTAAGATGACATTATCTTATATTATTTGGCTTCTGGACAAGGTCTTCAACTAACCTGCATTCATCAAGGTATGTCTATAAGAAGTTCATTCTCTTATAATTCAGTAGGAAGTTTTTGTTCAGCTACTCAGTGATTAGGAGGATTAATGATATAATGTTACATGTTATAGAAACATTTCAGATACCTCCAAAATAGGCATCCAGTGCCCTTTTAGATGGCTGGGTTATCATACCTACCCCTTACTTGCTGCCTCAAAGCAACTTGACTCTCTCCTGTGTACTGCATTCCGTTGCCAGTCCTGCATAGATGTCACTTACACCATAGGATGTCTCAAATGTCACTATAGAAACACATTTTAGCACCTTAATCTCACCTTTTCCAGCTTGAATATAGATATTTAATTTTAACAATACAAACTGGTGTGAGATACTGCCACTGAGATGTTCCAACTTCCAAAAAAATTAATTCCAAGCTGTTGTTATGTCAGGTGGAAACCTATAAGCAAAACTTTTAAAATGTTGCTTGGTTTTGGGTTTTTTGTTGGCTTTTTTTTTTTTTTTGCAACCCAGAATTGAAAAAGTAAGTCCTTAACAAACCAAAGTAATGTTATTGTTGCAAAACAAACACCTAACGTAGTTATTTAGCAAACAGGATACTTTTGGTACTGCTATCACATGTTGTATTGTACCTCAGAGAATTTTGGTATCATTGCTTTAAATTTTATCTGGAGTATATAGAATGTGACAATTTCAGCCTGTAATAAATTATCTTCATTGGAAGATAATTTGATAGTTTTATAAACTGTCATATCCATAAATTCAATGATAAATTAGAATGTTCACACAAAATATCTTGAAGTGAAAAGCAGTGGTCTTCAAATTTAGTTAAAACAACAGACTTCAGGATTTTATGCTCCCTTACACAGAAAGTGCAACAAAATTGCTGTCTTCTCTCAATTACCTGCAGAAGATACTACTTGTGTAATGTATTACCAAGTTTGCAGTTAGGGCAATACAATTGGTTTAGGAGCAGAAAAGTGAGTCTTTATGAAAGAAAGTTGGTATTTTTTTCATAAACTTTAAAAAAAATATATAATTTTGTAACTTGAAGTATTTTGAGGAGAAAGCTTATAGAAATGTTTGATTAATCTAAACCAATTCTCCTCTAAAAAAAAATTCCGATGGACAATTTGCGATCATTTCCGTCTTGTGATGCTTTGTTGGTTTAGTGTCTTTACCATATTGCTCTGCTAATTACAGCAACACTCAGTTCTGTTGCTATAATAAATCATGTTTGGAAAGGTATCTGCAAAGCAGATATTTCTTCCAAGTTAAAAAGTCAAACATCTAGACTTCATTTGACAGTAGATACATGTTTATCATTTCTTACTATGTTTCTAATATAAACTACAGGCTTCTTCAAAAGAAGCTCTAATTCGACCCAGAGAAATCTCTTTCACCCTTGTATGCTCATTTTTTTGGAAACATGCTCTACAGAGAAGTGTTTATGGAAAAATAAGAAAGATGTTAGAGTTTTTTATGATAGCATTTAATCACCCAAAATAAAACATGTCCCTATCTAAGGTAAGAGTATTATTGTTGCTCTCACTGAAGCCAGAAGTAGGATGCCAGACTGAACTTAACTGCGATTTATTAAATGAGGTCTGGAGCTTTTTGCAGATTGTTCAGAATCAATTCTAAAGTCAAATCTCTAGTTTGCTACATGTTACTGAGAAGAAAGAATTGCAAAACTTTAAACTTGAAGCACTAATGAAAATATTTATTTTTTTTTTCTTTTAAGAAAATCTAGTATGTTAGCAGATCTAAAATTAACATTTTCTCTGTGGTGCTTTTTCTTTTCTGAACTTGAAATTTGAAGTTATACTTCATATCACTTAGCACAATGTTTCCATACTAACAGTTAAAAGCTCTTATAATAAATTGACCAAAATTTTACAATCTGCTCTGACATTTTTTGCCTTTGGCAATTTTTTAAATGGATGCATAAATATATAGACATCTTGAATGATCTTTTAATGGCTGTAAATTCTCTTGAGCTAATTCAAGGTTTATTTCGCCTCTGTAAATGTCTCCTGCTGATGTCAGGGGCCCTCAACCCAGCTCTGTTTCTCTAACCTAGCAAAGCACTTAAACTAGTGCTTAACTTCAAGCACAGGAACAGATAACGGGTATTAAAAGGCTAACCTTGTGTGTAAATAATTTCTAGGCTATCTATCGGCTCCTTAGAGGAAAGGAATCAGCTTCAAAATATCCTTAGACTTCCATAGCTTCATGGGTAAAGTCACACAAATCAGTAAGACCTGGTGTGTAGTAGAAAAGAGGTCAAAGATTCTGATACAGAAAGTTTCAGTGTGAGAACACAAAATTTATTATGTGACCTTATAGAACATTAGCAGCAGAACAGATACTGCTGAAAATATTGCAAGCACCAGGTGCAACTATAGCCAACAAATTAAGGAGATAGTCGATAGATTTTTTTTTTCAGTTTAGATGCAGATTTTATTTTTTTAATTATTATTCAGTAGCTTACAGGGGGCATTTCTCAGTTACATCATTTGACTAAGATGATGTGGCCAAAGTCAGCCACGATAGAATTGCTTAAAATTTGTCATGACTAAGAAGAACTATGTAGATTTGGGATTTTTAGCAAGCAACACAGAGAGACAGGCTAAGGAAAAGCCAGTGTAACCAGGGAAGAAACCAGGAAGACAAGGAGGTGTGTGGTGTTGACTCCAGCAAATACAACAGATAAAAGGACCGTGTTGATCTTGGGCAGCAGGTCATTGATAAAAGTTGGTGTAACAGCTATTGTTAGCCTGCAAAAACAGGTGGAAAAAGTATACTGTAGACAGCTGAGAAGATCTCTGCCCCAGAAGGCCGTGAAATGAGAGGTCACAATGGAAATGGAAATGGACAGGTCTGATTCTTCTTTAGGTCATCTGTGTCCCCAGCAACTCCAGTCACTTCCACTTTCCTTCACTAGGCTTTAGCATCATCTTCAAGCAGATTGAGTTAGCTTTCAGTCCAGCATTAGAAGTCTTGCAAAGTTTTAGCTAGATCTGAATATCCCCATTCTATTCACTACAGTTTAGCAAAAAATTTTGGTTTTAGTTGGTGAGTCCATGTACATTTGTATTATTGTTTTCTGGATAAGCTAAGGACATTTTCATCATTGCAAAAATAAATATCTGGTAGATTTTACCTATATTTTTTGCTTATCTGTCTACTAAACTCAAACTCAATTGTAAAAATATGGTAAATTCTTAATACAGTAATAGTTTACCCAGAAAAATCAATGTTGAAGAATGAGAGCAAAGAGAGTCATATGAGTAGTATGACTTTGCCATGTACTCAAGCGTTTTTGGAGCCCAGACAGTACATTAAGAAGTGACAGATTCATGTAGTTTAGCTGGTGATTTATAAAGTTTGCTAGCTGATTTAATAGAGTGCTAGAAAGCGTTGTTGTTCAACCAAGTAAAGAGAATCATAAAATGGTAATGAATGTTATGACAGTTCATGAATATTTCATTTGGGGTCTCTTTCAGATGCCTGTTAGTTTATCTCAAGATCTAGGAGTATATTACATATAAATCTGGTACAGGGTGGAACTGCACAATATGCAAGAGACATAGAGGAGAGGTCTGAGAGAGCAACGTGTGTTTCAACAAGTGTCTCAAAAGCACTGTATCTCAGTTAAGTTTTTCTACTAAGCGGTCATGAATTGTAAAGTATCTATGGCAGCAAGCAGTGGTCTTATATTTATTTATTTGCTATTTGAACATTCACAAACAGGTAGGTTTTTTCATGCTTGTCATCTTTGCCAATGACTTCTGAGAGTACTGGTTTATTGTAGCTTTGAAGGTAAGCTTTATTTGAAAAGGCCATCTGAATTCTCATATCATCAAGTATTGTTTACACATGATGACCAGAGCAATGTACAGTGGGGACAGACATTTGTGATAAGGTAAATTTGGAACAAAGACTTCCATTTTTTTATCTTTAACATCCTGAAGTGGTGAATTCTCTATGCTGCTTTAAGTCTTGCATGGGTATATTTGCCCCCTACTCAATTAAGTATCCCATTGTTAATTTTGTAATAGGTCTTGAATACTTCAAATTCTTTGTGTTCTAATGCCAAATATCATAAAATATCGTAAAAAAAAGTTTTGTCCATATAAGCTGTTTTTCACTGTTTTTTGATGCACACAAGGCTTTTCACAGCAGTACTGTACAGCATGAGGTGAAAATTCTTCTGTTTCCATTTCCTTGGTTGTTTCTTGTGATAAACCCCCTTAGAACAATGGACTTGCAACTTCATGCAGCCTGAAGGCTTGCACAACTCAAAGCAATGAAAGAGCAATGTCTGAAAGCAGATCAGCAGCAGTGCCATATTAAAAGTTCCGTTTAATGAGAATTACTCAGAAAAGGTGAAAACAAATATGAAGGACTTGAAGGGGCTTACACAGTTAGTTTGCAGGTTTTCTGTAAGCGCTTTCATATGAAATGAGAGTGAATCCCGTCCCACAGTTGGCAGGCTGTGGGATGAAGGGTCTTGTATTAGCCCATGATCCAAAATTCAGCTTCATTTTTCTATCTTGTAGGCAAGATGAGCTTGTATCTGCTGATAAAAATGAACTATTTGCAATGAATTCAAAGGAAGGTGGTAGGAGAGATTCTTTGCTGCTAACAAATCGTGGCACAAATTTGTACCACTTGACACCATCTGAAAGACACTAAGATGGGAACGGCATTTTGTGAAAGCTGCAAGGCTTTGCAGTTTGTCACACTGGTTGAATCATCATTTGTGAAGGGATACAATTCAGTATTAAAATCTCTGTAGCACAAATCATTGCTTACTTTCAGTAAAAAGCCTAAAAGTCCATAAATGACTCTGCTTTTACCAAATTAATTGATACTGCAATACAAACAAAAGTGTGCAGTTTCTCCATATAGTTTACTCCATTTCATTATAACCAGCGTAGGTAACTGGTGCAGTCTCACACAGGTAAGCCCTAATAACTTTATTATTATCATCATATCTTGGACAGTAACACACTGAACAAACAGTGAGCACAAAGTTTTCAGTAACTTCAAAGATAGCTTGATCTGTATTTGCAAGATGGAGAAAGAAGTCTGAAAATATTTGTGAAGAATTGTTTGTTCTGCTCTGGCTTGTGTCAAGGTCTGCTCTGCAACCCAGAGAGAGAAAGAAGTATGCTGGCCTAGCAGATTTGACTTATGTTTACAGTAATTTGTTTGGCCAGTGTTTATTACTTAATAATCAATCTTTATTTTCACATTAATTATAATTGGGATATGTGAAATATGTAGTGCATTGACCACATGACATCAGTTTACTTGCTGAATAATTCAAGCTATTTCCTTCTAATACCTTAGGCTGCGATATCATTACTTTTAGGCTGTCCTAATATTCCAGTTATATTGATGTTATTTCACTTGTTATTACCTTCTTGACAGGAAATTGTTTTTCAGATGTGAAAATCTTGCTCAAATATTTCTAGATGACAGAATCCTGCATTAGTCTATAATGTATCATAATAACAAACAGGGTAACACAGAGCAGAGATTTATTTTCTCACCTGTGCGAGGCTTCACAGTGCAGAGACAAAAGATGCCAGAAGGAGAATTTTGGTCTGTATATTTTTTATATATTCTTATACATTTGCCAAAATTCGGGGAATAATCTTGCTGATAATACAGAGGCAGCAAGCACACAACACTTAAATGGACAGAGTGATTTATCCCACTTCATGCTGCTTTGTAAGCAGTATGTATCGCTCCTGTGAGTCTTCTGCTTAAAGAATTGTAAGAAATGTATCTTACTATTACTTTTATTGATAAAACAGACCAAACCACCTTAATTCATTCTTCATCCAGAGTCTATTATCACAGTGTGATTGTGATTAGGATTCTGATCACCCTGTGTGCCACTCTGAGATTGAGAATCTCTATCTACTCATCTATTATTCTTCATGAAGGAAAGCTCCAGTGTGCCATCTGTTTTCTTACTGAGTCTTGCATGTAACTGCAGAGAGCTCATCACCAGAGACTGAGTCTAGAGCTCTAGATTTGCTTAGAGATAACCAAGCATTTGTTGCTATTGGCCTGTTTAAGTTTCAGGTGAAAATAAACTACTTTTCTCTGACATGTTTTAGTTTATATTTGATCTACTATTTATTTACATTTCATTTTTACTTAATTTCTGTTGATCATAATTGACTTTGGGGTTTTGTTTGCTTTTTTCCAACCCAAAATCAATTGTGAAAAGACCCAGAGCCATAAGTAAGCATGCTGTATAGCTTTAATTGAGGACAAGTATATCTCATATCATAATATGACTTGAATTAACAAAGGCTGTTTTATGCTAATGATGTCTGCCCCTTTTGACACAAGAAAAAGAGATGGTTTCTGGTATGCTCATGCTCAGACAAAAATTGGTAGCAGCAACCAGCTGGAATGTATCTGAATATCATCATCCCATGATTGCTCTTGTTTAACCAGGTCATATAATCACTCTTACTTTGTTTTAGGAATGTAGGATTGAAAGCTAAAGCACCCAGGCATCACAGGTTTACATTAAGTTGTAAAAGATTGAAAGGCAGGGTGCTGAATGCTGTGTAAGTTTGGGATGTGGCCATTTCCAGGACATCCCACCATCCCTCCCCCATGTACCACTGTCTTCTACAATAAGAAGGTGTAGCTCTACCCGGCTCACTGCCACTGAGCTTTCCCCATTTTCCTTGAGGCTTTCTTTTTTGCTTTAAACTGCACAATGCTATTGGAGCTTCATAACCTGCTGTATTTTATAATAGTCTGTGCTATTCCCCAAAGAGCAATAAAATGTAGCTTTTGAGGCTCCTCTTTTTGATCCATTATTTAGAGCCTAATTTGTGCTATCTGCAATCCCCACATCAGTGCCAGGGGTCCTGTAGTTCTGCAGATTTCCTTCAGGACTAGACTAAAATCATAAATCCTTTTTAGGAGGTATTTAGACATCATTGCAGTACAATTTTTTTACAATCTGCTCCTCTTACCACGGATTTGATTTTCATAGCAGAGAAGGTCTGTCTGAGGAAACAACTCTATTTCTTACGGACTCTCAGCTTCCAGATTAAATTTTTACTTGGCAACAAAACTTTCTATCCCAAGATGATGGTTAGACTGTATTGGTCCTAGGCTCAGCTCAAGCAAACATTTGTGTTTGTACAAAACCTGGCTATTTTCCCCATATGCTCAGTATGACTCTGGGAACTGAGCCATACAGGGTCAGCAAGATCTGAAGTCATTAGCTCTGTGCAGATTCTACATAAAGCTATGCAGGTTGTTAGACTATGTCAGTAGTAGAAAGGGAGTTTATTTTTGCTTCATTCCTGTAAATGACAGCTTTGTAATACACACACACTTGGGCAATCAGTCTTTCTTTTTTCGCTCTTCTCCTTCACCCTCATTTTTCTTTTACAGCAGGGGTCAAACCATTCTTTTCCTTAAATATGCCAAGGCCTTTTTTCAATTCCATTGAATTCATTTTGCTATATATAATGTTTTGCCTGACATGGCAGCCCAGTGATGCCACATGGCAGTCTGATACTGCATTATGATTCATTCAGACGCCATAGCTGTACACAGTACTTGACAAAACTAGTCCCTGACAGGGTCTTTAGCCCAAGCAGCTTGCAGTCTAAGTGCTAATGATGCTGTGTGGTGAAAACCCAGAGTCATGGGCGTGCTGCTGGCAATAACTGTACAGAAGTATTGCAGGCTTCATATTTGCAGCACTAGGGAATTTTGTGTGGGCTTTGAAGCAGCTCAGAAGGCAACTTTGTTGAGTGAGGGAGTTAGCATGCATATGAGTTACACAAGAGGCAGCGTTAACACCCCTTCCTGCGGGGCGAAGGGTCCTTGCACAGGGGGTCAAGAAGGAGCACAGGGGTTTGGTTCCTACTTCAAAGATTACAGGCCTGTGTTAGATAAAGGAGTCCTTGAAACACAGTTCATCCAGAATGCTGCTCACAGGAATACCCTAGGGATATAATCTATAATGGTATATTACCTTGTTTCACCTAGCAGGCCCTCTCTGAGAACCAAAGACAATCTTTTCTTTTTTTTTTTCCTTTTCCATTATTTTTGACATTGAGTAGCTCCAGGAAGGGGAAGCACAAGGTTTCTCAAGACTCCCAAAAGCCACTCTCTCTAAGCAGGAGCTAAGAATCACTGCGCATGTTACATAAATAGCTAGACAGAACAAAATCCTTCAAAGAGAGCAGAGCCTGGAGATTAAAAATGGTAAATCAGAAATTAGTCAGCAGAAAAGTGAGATTTATTCAGGTACTTATTCAGCCATTGCGCTGGAGACATGATTTGATATCAGTATGAAAAGTGCAGATGGACCAAAAGAAGCTTATGGTCTGCAAGTCAGGGGTGCTCTGAGAGATAAGAGCTGCTGCTTCTTTCTACCAGTGCTGTTTTGTTCCTCTCTCTTTGTGGGTATTTTGATTTATCTTCTCTCTAAAAGGTCTGTTATCGTCAACAACTTCTGAAGAAAAATCAGTGTGATCTTATGTAACAGGCTAAAACAATCGCCAACAGTGGTGGCTTGCCGTGGATATTGGCAGACTAGTATCTCTCAGAACATTATACCTTGTTTTACTGCCTGGTGACAAGGATGACAAGGCCATGCTAGTGCATCTGATCCCTCTTATGCCACTGAAATCATCCACATCACAGTGTAGTAATTGAGTACTGCTTCTGCTGTAACTCCGGATGTGCTCAGAAAACCTTCAGGCTGGAAGAGGGTGTACACAAGGAAGATAACACCTCTCTGCTCCCCCGTGAACACCAGGTCTGGCTCTTACCTACATTATTAATTGTTTGTTTGAGGGATTTTTCAATAACCATTCTTCAGTTATCAAAATGTTCTTGTTTTCAGATAAGTTGCAACATATATTATCTAACAAGATACAGTATGTCTGAAATAGTAAGGGAAAAATGAATACCTGCTGCTTTCAATTCTGATACCAAAACTATGTGTGACATAACACTGCTGGTCAGAAGCAGCAGACTGAGCTGCTAATGGCCATGTTATCTGTGAAATACAGATTTTTCCTTTGCACAGATTGCTTGGGGGAAAAGTACAGAACAGTGAATTCTCACATTTCAGACTCTCTCTTGATAAAAATAAATGTTTGATTATTCAAATATATGCTGATTGAAAAACAAAATTCAAAGGGGATATTAAAAAATGAAATGGAAAGATGTCTTCATGCTTAGTGCCTAAAGCATGAAAGGTTCATATTCATGATCCTTTTTCCACTAAAGACTCTGTCTCTGGCACTGGACAATTCTGCTAGGTCAGATGCTCAAAGTGGCCACACAAAATCGCAATCAACTTGGTGGTACGAAGATCTTTCAGCAGTATTTGGTCCCTGTGGGTCAGTTCCCAACCTGTGCAATAGCAAAAAGTAGTTTTCTGTTTAAAACTACACTTTGTAGGTACATTGTGAGTAATTGCAATACTTCTATGATGAAGACCATAAGCAGAACAGTTACATCATCATGGATGTAACAGTAAAATTCCTAACTTTGTTGTTCTTAACACTGTCTGAACTTTATATAGTAAGCTATCCGAATTGAAAAGTTAAAGAAATAAACCAATAGAAATAACATAGGAAGTAAAGGTTTTTATTCAATAAAAAGTAAAAATAATTGACATTCTAAAAACTACTGTGTTGAACTTAATTCCATATGAAGGTATTCAAATTTCATTGTAATTGTTTAAAAGCACAGACAGTATAAATATATTCACTTCATGCATGCATCTTGGCTAACTTAAACAACTGTCACACTCATATTGACAGTGGCTTGAAATTGTTATCCCTCTTTGTAGGGAAACAGTAAGTCAGAAAAGCAAAGTTTTCCCTGATTGCAACTTCACCATACGTGGTGATGACAAATCAGCATCTCTTAACCTACAGCTTTTGTCATGAAATGTGTATGAGAGGGATGAGTGGGTTTAAAGAAAATAAGGCAGCGGGTACATACTCCATTTTAATTATTTAATATCTTGAATTATTAAAAAGACAGGTGCTGCTTGGCAGATAGCTTCCATTGTTGTATGAACTACTAACTAGCAGAAGGAGCAATGTGTTGACAGATATCTTGACCGTGAATTACAATTACAGAGATTGAACCATGAAGGGCAAAAAAGAGAGACTCCCATTACATTTACAGCTGGAGTGATCAAAAACCTGCAGATAGATGATAAAAATATAAACTAGCATGAATTATTTTAGGATTAATTAATTAATTAATATTAACAATTAATATAGAAGATCACAAACTAGAGGGCCTCTTTGCTAAATGACACTTACACTAGGGCAAGCTATCCTGGTAGAATGGTAACAGGCTATAATGCTTTTAATCTATAGGTCATTGACTTCAGTATGTCTCAAAATGCTAATTATTAGTGGAGGGTCAAGGATCTCTTCACTGATCTAGACATTTACATTCAGAAAACGGCAAGAACAATATAAGAGAAGAATGAAAGACAAAAGAGTAACAAAAATAAAAATGCAGTGATTTTTTTTTTTTTTTTTTTTTACACCGTAGCAGAGTATATAGGAAAGATGCTGACAGAAGTCTTCCTTTAGGAAATGAACTGTCTTTGCTTGTAGAGGTACCTTTGAAAGAAATGTGTTATACTTACTTTTCAGAGAATATATAGCATATGAATAGCATGATATTGCAATGTATGTCCCTAACTCATGAGCGAAAGAACATGATTTTAACATAGAATCATAGAATAGTTAGGGTTGGAAAGGACCTTAAGATCGTCCAGTTCCAGCCTCCCTGTCATGGGCGGGGACACCTCACAGTAAACCAAGGATAGAGCATTCACAACTTTCCTGGGCAACCCATTCCAGTGCCTCACCACCCTAACAGGAAAGAATTTCTTCCTCATATCCAATCTAAATTTCCACTGTTTAAGCTTTAACCCATTACCCCTTGTCCTGTCTCTACAGTCCCTGATAAATACAAAATTGGCAATACAATGTATTTTGTATTTGGCAATACAAAACACCATAGATATATCATCAGATGCCTATTTACCCATCTTAAAAGGTAAGAATACTTATGTTTCTAAAGCCAAACTCAGTCTAAATTCAGATGCTATGTTTCTGTTTTTCTTGTATATTGTAGGCTTGGAAACAGCATAAAATATATGTGTTTTCTGCATACAAATTCAAACCATAATTCTGTTATTCCATCACTATGTTTCTTAATAAAAATTTCTTGGAAAAGCTTTTAAAGATCATGTTTTGACTCCTTAGTTATGCATCATTGAAGTGCTTATATGCTTATATTTTGGTGTTTGAAAAATCTAATTCAAAAAGTATATGCAAGAACTGCAGAAAAATTTGCATGTCATAGAATCATAGAATAGTTAGGGCTGCAAAGAACCTTAAGATCATTTAATTCCAACCCCCCTGCCATGGGCAGGGACACCTCACACTAAACCATGTCACCCAAGGCTTCATCCAACCTGGCCTTGA
>JBCJKH010032805.1:0-11795 GCA_039877255.1 Loriculus beryllinus
ACGCTGGAGGGAAGGAATGCCATCCAGAGGGACCTTGACACGCTTGTGAGGTGGGCTGATGCCAACCTCATGGAGTTCAACAAGGCCAAATGCAAGGTCCTGCGCCTGAGACAGGGCAATTCCAAACATGAATACAGGCTGAGCAGAGACTGGGTTGAGAGCAGCACTAAGAAGGACTTGGGGTGTTGGATGAGCCTGCAGTGTGTGCTTGCAGCCAGAAGCCCAACTGTGTCCTGGGCTGTATCTAAAGAAGCACTACAAGCAGGTTGAGGGAGGTGATTCTGCCCCTCTGCTCTGCTCTCTGGAATACTGCATCCAGCTCTGGAGCCTCCAACAGAACAGGAGCCTGTTGGAGCAGGTCCAGAGGAGGCCACAATGATGATCGGGGGCTGGAGCACCTCTCTTATGGCAACAGGCAGAGTTGAGCTTGCTCATCCAGGAGGTTCTAGGGAGACCTTAGAGCAGTTCCCAGTGCCTAAAGGGGACCTACAAAAAAGCTGGGGAGGAACCTTTACATGGGCCTGAAGGGACAGAATGGCTTTAACCTGACAGAGGGGAGACGTAGACCAGGAAGAAATTCTTCCCTGTGAAGGTGCTGAGGCTCAGGTTGCCCAAAGAAGCTGTGGCTGCCCCATCCCTAAGTGTTGGAGCGAGGATGCTACTGCCTGAAGTCTCCTGAAACTACTTAACAGCTCACACAATTTCAGAGAGACAGGTCTGTAATGCAAATCAGCAAATATCATGCTGGAAGACCTACAAGATGGTGCTACGTGCCAATAACCTTTAGTTACATTTAACTGGAAGGTCATGGGGCACTCGCATAACATGCAATTATTTTAAACCATATTATTAAAAGCAGTTTCCAGAGAATTTTGATCACTCTGAGGGGTTTTACAAACATTAGTAAAGATTTTCCCTTCCACTCACAGCCATGTGTATCTGTGCAAGCTACAAAACAACCCAGTAAGGATGGAAGCTCAACAGGAGAAAAATCAGACCTTATCTGTTAGTGATGCCAGAGATTACTTACAATTCATGCTTCTCTGTACTGGTATTAATTGGCAGCATCATTATAAAACACTTCCAGTTCTGTCTTTAAAATGTGTGCTTCTTGGGAAGTTCTAATGTCCAAAGAAGCATAGACATGTGTATCTCCCTCCTGCCCATCAGCATCACACTAGAGTGCAACCTTAAAATAATCACGACCGTTTCTGATAGAAGATGATGTTGTTCTTCAAGATTAAGGCTCTAAAAGCTTAAGAATTAACGTGCACCAAGTGGGGAAAACATTTCATATCAAAATCTTGAATTAATTCTTCAGTTTTTTTCCCCAGAACTGTGTAGGAAAAGGCTCTCATTTTGGCAATTAAAACAAACCTGGATTAAAACTAAAGATGCTTTTTCTGATGCTTTAGTTTCTTTCTTCCACAATTTGTACAACGAACAAAAAGATACATAAATCAGGGCAAAATGCTATGGATAAAAAGAGAGAAAAAGATCCTGAGACAAAAGGTGGAATATGATAGGTTTGATGCTCAAAGCTACTTTTGAAAAATCAGTTTAATCTGGCTTTTAATATGGTTCTTAGAGAATCAGTCCAAATCCTGATGTTAGAAAAGTTGAAAACTGTTGAATAAAAGACTTGCATTGAAGAACTGCACTGCAAGAGGCTACAGTGAGTCACTGAGGAAGACATGATGCCTCTTAAAACCAGAAATAACTTCTCTCTCCAAGTCACACACCGGTGTTGTGCATCTTTAACCTAAACCCCAATCACCTGCTCTTTGTAGATTTGATGGCAGTAAGGAATATACAGATATAGAGAAAGTATAGGTCTAGAACAGAATTTTATTTGATTCTTGAAAGATTCATGCAACAAATCTCATTTTCTTTAATGATCCTTGCCGAGCTTTTGGATGACAAAATTCACAAGTAAAAGGACATGTAAGGTTAGCACCATAGGAGGAATAGTCTGCTCCTTATGAGAATATTTGATAGACAGTTATGAAAGAAAACAGGAAAAGAAACCTACGTGACCTCACATTTTCATTTTCAACATCCTAGATACTTCAATCTAAACATCAAGATACCATGACTTGTTTAGCATATCTAAATAATTCATGCCCAGCAATACTTGCTCTGTACAGTGAAAAATATTTAAATGTCAAATAATAACTATCACAAAGTGCCAGCTAATATGCAAAGTAAAAATTGTAAAGGTCCAGAAAAAGAAAAGAAACAACAGAAATCAAAGTGAGGAATTTATCCCTCTCCCAGTCTTTTGCAGGTATGACTATCATGTCTTGCTGCAAAGATTAAAACATGAAAGGGATGTGTGCTGGGTTTGTCTGGGATGGGTCAAGTATCCTAACATTATCATGCAATACTCTAATTTCATGGGCCGCATATCCAGATGTACTTACTCTAAACTCTCCCATTTCCTACCTGCAAGCAACTACAGGATTATATCAGACTTCAAATGTTTTTCCTTACTTTTGTGTTGATTTCTGAAATTTGCTCCTTGTGGTCCTTTCTGCAAGGTTTCCAAGACAGTGAACAGTTTTACAAACCTTCCAACATTTACCAAGCAGGGATTCTAATAAAGGATTTAAGAGTTTCAAATGCCGTGTTATTACATCCTGTCTTCTTAAGGCAATGGAGTAATCGCTTTGAAGTATCCTAATTTTGCATTACAAATTGATAGTAAGATTTCCTTCATAACATCTCTAATTACACGTAAAATTATTTAAATTTTATTAAACTAGTAAGCCAACTCAATTAGTAAAAGAAGGGCTCGAACTATGATCACAAGGAAGAGGTAACTTTTGGTCACAGTTAGGGAGATGTATCTTTTGCTTATTCCCACCTTTGAAGGTCATGTACATGGACTTTCAACAGCAAAATTAAAGAAACCGGTTAAAAACAATTATTTTGTATCCAAATCATAGAAAAATATGCACCTTAATCCCAAAGCAAAACATGGCATAACCCAACCCAGCTGTTTTTTTGGCCCAATAACCATTAGCACTGCGCAACATCTACTGCAGTAAATGCCGTTTTAACGGGGAGAGACACTGTTAATGCTGAACTACCCAGAGGAGTCTTCACAGCCATGAGCACTACATCACTTTACCACCAGGAGAGTAATGAGACTCTGAACTTTTCTTTATCTTTCCTTTATTTATGCTTGGACTTCCAGCACTGCACATCAGATACTCAGGGTCTTAATCTGTCCTATATCAGACTGCAAAAATACAATGCTTTCTCAACTGTCCCTGCATCAACAAATCAGTCACATCCAACAAACCCTTCACTTGAGTAATTACTTCTATCTAAAAATGCATCTCTCCTCTTAAGGATTTCAGCTAATGCTTCTGGCTTATAAACGATTAAGTGCAATCAGTTACACTGACAGTTTATAATGCAGCTCTTGATTGTATTTTCTGTGCACACATTTACATCAGGCACACAAGTTATATAAAATAGTTTGGAGTACAAAAATATGGTTATAACATAGGAGTACCAAACAGCACAGAATTAGAACAGTTTTATTACCATAACAATTTATATACAGACCCCCAAATTAACGAATTTTTAATTCTGAGTATTCTTCCCAAATTGACAACTGTAGTGTACACCCTAAAAAACTGCAAATTAACAACACAAATCTAGTTTAACCCTTACACTGTCTATGCAGCCTGCACCAATCCTCTCTTGCACACAAAAATGTATTATAAATAATTCTTTCACAAAATGTCACGTATGTTTTATTGCACATTGTACATGCCAATATCTAAAAGAAAGGCTCAAACCTTTCGCTTGATAATACCTGTTTAAATACCTAGCATTTACTTGTGGTATGAATACTATTGCGTTTTTCAGGCTCTAATCTTAACTGATAATTTAAAAGAAGAAAGCAGAACAGAAAATACGCCTCGAACTGTATAGCCTTTGTGAAAGAAGCAAGCTTTTATAATTTTACTTATTTCTACTGTATAAAGTCATTAAAAACATCTGACCCGATTAAAATTCGTGTTTCAAAATTTTGCATTTTTTATGATAAAATTATGCATATAACTGCTTGTATAATCATATATTCCTTCAGTTTTGCAGAATTAGGTGTTCCTGTGCTGTACTGACTAAAAGGTCGAGTTACGTAGGTCCTAGTGTTAACCACAGGAGTTAGTGTGTCAGCCTCCATTCTGCTGGTCTCCCCAGCAGTGACAAGCAAGGAGCCCTTCACACCACCACAATAGGAACTAGATGATCTCAAGGTCCTTTCCAACCCTAACCATCCTATGATTCTATGACGCTGGGCACAAATGGCCACCAAGCATCAAGGCCATGTATAGTTCGTGTTAAGCAGATCTCTAGACTAAGGAATACGAGTAATTTAGCATTAATATGTAGGTTTACGGTATGCTGCACTAAAACATGACTGCTAAACAAAGAGAATGATTTGTGTATGATAGGTATGTGCCAGCTGGTAAAAACGCCTCACTGGGTAAAAATCTGCATTTTGAGGGTTAAGACTCTGGCATGAGCAAAAGGATTAAAAAGTCAATTGATCGAGTGTTCTGCCAAGGGTTTCCTAAAGCTATCAGCCATCAACAGCTCCAGAAAGGGATAAAACCAGTAAAACCAAACAACTAAAATTGCACTATTACAAAGAAACAAGTCCGTGAAAGGGAGAGCCCCCAGCTGCAGTTAAGGGACAGCCACTTCAAGAAGCCGATTGTTTTTTCGCTTGCAAGTTGGGATGTTGCCGTTTTTCTGGCTGCCTTGTATGAACTTCACACATACTTTGTCTTGTCTGAACTGGACCAGGAACCTAGGAGAGGGAATAAGATATATTTTCATTAAAGGTGGAAAAAATCCCTCATAAATAGGAGAAGTCTTTTCCTGCTGATTTGGAGCATCTCTCCAAATATGTCATTTTCAGGTCTGCATTAATAAATGAGTTAGGGAATAAACGTGCTATACGTTATGGTATGGCTTGAACCTCCTTTAGGTTGTATACCTTAGTTAATGGGTTTTGCTGGTAACTGTGGACCTTGTACGACAGTTACTTTGCTATTCCTTGAGAAAGAAGGCAGTTTAAAACAGAAATGCAGCAAAGACTATTTCCAACTGCTTGACCGTCACCCAAAGGGACTTTTTTCACAGAAAGAAGCTAAGTACTTCTATAGTAACACTGGGAGCATTCCTCCTGTTTTGTGCTCAATTTATTACATAGCTGGTATTTTAGCAGCTCTCCTATTTCTAATTTACAGCCCCCTGCTCAGCAACTGGGAAAATACGTTTCCTTCCTGGCAATGTTCAAACTCAGGTATTTCCTACTGTCTAGGATAAGTTAATTTGGATTTGACTCTTCACTTTTTTTACTGGAAGAGACATTTCATTGAATGTGGAGAATGGCTTAAAAAAATTTTTAACCCCCCCCATGAGGCCCCTGTGAAATCTCAAACCACTCACTGATCTGGATAGAGAGATTAAAGGCAGCGAATAGAGCAGCACTGCCCCTCAGCTCACATGCAGCAGTTGTTGACCTGAAAAGTCCTTTGTAACACAGCAGATTTTCCCTTTTAGCATCCTTAAAAAGTCCTGCAGCAGAAGCCAAAAACTTCAAAGAATGTGTTCTGCAGCCGGAAACCACAAATCAAGCTGATGGCAGAGCTCGGGGGAGGAAGTGGCCTCTGCTGTGCTGAGCTGCCCTTCGGTCCTGCTTTCCTGCTGCACAGCTCAGACACTCAAAGATTAACTTGTTCGCAGCCATACAAGCATCCAGAAAACGTAAATAGGTCTTATGGCCAGCATCTCTTGTCACCAGTGCTACGTTTTCCTAGACCCATTGTTTCAGCATTATATATGTAAATGGTATGCCTCTTACTAGAGATACCCTTGTTGAACAGCATTTTTTGGTTCTATCAGCTCTCTTCCCCAAAACTAGTGTAGATTTGTCAAGATAAGGCCATTTTCTCCTCAACCCCTACCTGTGCTTGTATCTAAACTCTAGCAGAGAGAAAAAGAGTACTGCTTCACCTGTAACAGAGATGGAATTATAGTCTGGATAAACTCAACAACAGCAACACACACTTGAATGTTTTTAATCTTCAAGACAAGAGGCAAAACCTCATCCCAAAACGCAGGACTCACAGAAAGCAGACTGTTTTCCAGACCTAAGGCAGTCAGTCTAGACTAGCACAGTGCATGCTTAAACTTTGTTCTCGTAGTTTATTCCTTTGTAGCCATCATTAAACTAGAAACTTCCTGGAGACAGCCACGCTCTTTTAGATGTTAAAAACACACACCCTTGAGCAAATTAAATCACATCTGGTGACAGCGCAAAGGAAAATGGCAGATGTCATTTTCAAGGAAAGAGCAAAATTAGCCTTTAAATAAAACCTCAGATCTGAACAGATACAAACTGTACTCGCCGTCATGACTCTAGAATGCAAGCAGTGAGGTGCAGCCAGAGAAAGGGTTCAGTTTTTTCCTACAGAAATCCTATTTCACTACTGTTAAAGTGTTCCAAGTTTTCTTCTTTATTCATAATGAATAAAGCCACCAAATTAACACTGCTGAAACCAGGGGGCACTTCACACAACAAACTGAGCACGTAACAATAGTGGGCTGAGCGAGGTACTCCTATTCAGCAGGCTTTGGGAGTTCACATGCACACAGGCATTTCTATTCCATAGCTTTAAACGCTGCAAGTGCAGTCTTTATTAAGGCCAGAATATGAAACTGCACCAAGCAGAAAGAAATACTGATTTGAGATGCAACCTTTTTATCAAACAAGGCCTTTAACAGCCAGAACCCCAAAACAACAATAGGCGGTTCAAAAACCATCAGCAGGAATTTTAAGAATACCATTTTCACCTTCACAAAAGATAAGGTAGAGCTTTATAGACCTACAATACCACCATCATCATATGTGACTGGGGAGGAGCTTTTCATTCCGTTTACGTTTACGTTGTTTTCACTAGAACTTGGCCCCTAATGTCTATTCTAGTCAATGAACACCTCCTAAAAATTTTAATCACACAAAACACTTATCTCAAATGCCATTCTGCTTCATAACCCTATTCAAAACTACCTTAAAAGCATATTTTCTCTAAGGACTTTAAAGGAAATGAGTACACTTTGAAAACTGGATCCTTATTTACAAGTATTCCGTCAAGGGAAAAGAACTGTAAGTTACATGACAGTGTTTTGTTTGTCTAACATTAGATACTTGACTTCTTAGCATGTTGCAAATGTACTTTTAAGCAAACAAGAAACATACTCATCAGATATCTCAATGTTGAGCTTCTGTTTGGTTTGGCTGAGAGTAGTGCGGTAAAGTTTAGTGGCCATTTCAATAAGGTGATCACTGCTTAGCAGGAAATCTCCTTTACCAGCTGCTTCTGAACCCTGAAATGGAAAGGGAAGTAGTTAGAACTACTAAAACCTAGAACCTGGAAAATATTAAATGCCTGCCAATCAGGAGGTTTTACAAGGACTATTCTCTCCACGGTGCAATGAAGCAACAGCCTCTTGCCTTGTAAATCAAAGAGAGATGCAGTGCAGTGTATAGGACCAATATGCAAGTCACTCTCAAACCACTAACCTGTTGAGGAAGTTATAAACCCCTCCTGACCCTAAAGGAGGGTCACCTTCATTTGTCCTACAAAACTGTAGTGTTTCTGTACCCTCTTCTGCTTACACCCCAGCAAGCTCAGTGTTTTCAGAGAGGAACAGAAAGCAATTACCAACACCAGTATTAGGATGAAGGCAGTCAGTATGAAAAGACATTACATAGGATGTTCTTCAAATCCATTTAAGCTACAATACAAATGCCAGCTTAATGATTTTAGCAGAGCAATGCTGACAGTGCAGAGAAGCAAATATAGCACTGAACTAAGTTCTTAGAACTGAGTAACTGAATTAGCTGGATTTCTTGGCATCCCATAAAGAAAAGAGAGATATTCTGCCAATGTGTCAGGAAGAATTATATGAGCAGCTAAAAAGGAAAACACCACCACAAAGAATCTGAGCCAGATTAAGGCCCATATTACCAATGGAAAACTCCAATCCTGAAGAGGCTGCAGTGAAATATGAAGTCTGATCTGCACAAGTAAATGGTCGTTCATGATGTAGTAACAGTTCTCATTTGGCTTCAGTAGTTTTATATCCAAGTTTTTGCAGCTATGCTGAAATTCAATAAGTTTCTAAGCCTACGAGCTAGCCACTAAAATTTAACAATACAAGGCAATTGATAAACATATTTTACACCACTGCATGTAAACCAGCCATATGATTGTATTATAAAGTTGTAACCAACCTCCTTGAGGTGCACTGCAAAGAAGCCATCGTTTTGGGAGCTCATGGACACCTTGGTAACATCTCCCAGTGGAACCTCTGACTTGATATTCCCGGATTTTTGATCCGCAAGAAGAACGTTATTCTTGGTTAGTAAGAAAATTCTGGATGTAGCCTGTGAAAATATGAAAATGCCAACCATTACCTACACAGGGAGAGAACTAGCCCTTATTGCGCAGCTACTAAGACTATAAGCATTTCACAGTGTTAATAAGCTTGGACCACGTTAATAAATATGGACATTTGATGTTCAGTAAAAGCTGCGGATCAGTTAAAATGAGGTCCAATTTACTTATGAGTCTAATTATAGATTGAGAAGCTTAGCTTATTTTGGCAGCTATGCTTAGCTATAAAGAGTTCCTTTAATTTCTAGCTTATAGAATTCAGAAACTGAAACTCAGAAACTATGTAAATATGTAAAAAAAAATAAGGATAACCTCATTTCTCATGCTCTGTCAATCACCAGGAAAGCCAATTGTACCTTTTCAGTGATAGATAATTCTGGACTAAGCCTCACTATTTACTGTTATTCACCAAAACTCTGCTGCAGAACACAAATGATGTAGGTATTTTCAATGTTATGTTTTCCTCCCTCCATCTATTGGAATTATTCTTTAGGAGGATAATCATTCGTATTTTCAAACGACCAATGTTTGTAAAGCATAAATGTGAGTTCTTAAATTTACCTTAGAAAGTATAAGAAAGATAAAAGAGAACGTGGCTTTTTCTCCTATAAAACTTTAAATGACAAAATCTTAATTATTTATACTAAGAAGTAGCTGTCTTAAACACACAGAACCATAGCTCATTGCTACTGTTATTATTTTTTTAATACGCAAGTACAGGAAAGATACTGTCTGCACTTAATTAGTTTCTTATAAACCAGAAAATTAACTTGGCATCAACAACAGACAACCTAATTTCACTCCTACAAAAGCAGATGACATCTACATCTGAGAAGCTGAGATCTACCACTTCTAATATTTAGACAGATACGGGGAAAACAATTACATTTACTCAAGGAGGATAATACTTCCAGTTTTAATAAGTGCAATTTAAATGCAAAACAAGTTCTTTGTTGGCAAAATAAAACAGTACCCAGCGTATTTAACATCTTCATTCAAATGATACAAGAAACTTGCCTCTTCATTCCAAAAAGCTGTAGTTATCAATCAGAAGACAGGCAAAGCTGGCAGAGTATGCCACTCACAAGTTTAAAACCTAATCAAATGTGATAATCAGGAGCTTGAACGACAGCGTGAACTTTGAAAAGTTACATTTTCTAAATACTTGAACAAGAACAATGTTCTCCAAGTATTTATTTTCTTCAATTGGTAAATAGAAGAGTTAGGTCTGTGAATTGGTCCAGTCTGTTTCCAGTTGGGGAGATGCCTTTTCTGTTTGGAAAAGTCACTGAAAACTACAAAACCCAAACAAGATTTTAGCAATATTTATATAAATTTAAAACCTAAATCCAACATTTCCAATCTTGCCCTTAGAAAAAGACATTAAAAAAAAAACCCAACTCTCAGGCTATCACACGACAGAAACAAAGTCTCCATCTTAGTTCATTTAGAACAAAAATTTTCTACTCTTCTGGATGACGCAGCTCAATTTTATTACCTTCCCATTAGCTCTATTGATCTTATTCACAACTTCTGCAATGATGATCTTTTCGTCCACAGCATCTTTAAGTTTTTTGTACTTGGGGTTCTTGCTGATTTCCAAGTAAGCTCCTTGGAATGGCTGCCCAACACTGCCAAACAAAAAAAGACATGGCAAACACGAGTTAAGTATGAATCTCAGGGAAGAAGCAAACCTTATTAAACCATCACGCTCTGCTTCAGGCTTCATTGAGCCAGGAGACACACCAAATACCATTTTCCATGACTCTATACTGTTGGTAACTCACTTAAGCTGTGATACACTCTCTGCCAGGGAAAGTAATTTGCTGCATCAGTTTTAGCAAACGAATACTGTGAACAACCCTAAAACCTCTACTCACAATTTCTACCTGTTTTAAACAACAGCACTGCAAAATAATTTGCTACTGTCTAACGGAGTAATTAGGAGAATACATAACTGAATGCAAACAGAGCTTTTAACACGGTGCTCATTTTTGCAGTGTAATTGTCCTCCATCCTGCTGAGAACTGCAGTGTCCTGCTCAGCCCCCAGACTCTCCAGTTCAGTACCACTGCTCACTCAGTGAGGCGGTGTTGGCACTAATCTGTGCTGTGCAGCCATCCTACATCAGCTGAAAGTAACTTGGGAATTGCTACAGAGCAGTGTGGATGTATCTCCCAGCACGTTATCCCAAGGGACAGGAGAAAGGAGGAGGTGGAGGGGTAAGAAGGAGGTACCAGACACAGAATCCTGCATTTATTTACAGCACAGTGATAGTGAACGAAGAGATGTATATCACCAGAGACAGTAAAAGGACTTTTTTTTGCCTTTGCTTTGGAAAGATTTTCCAATTACATGGGCCAGATTGCTACAGGTGTAAGACACAAGTACATCCTTGCATATGCAGTCGATTTTGATTTAAAAACACCCAATCACTGTCTGTGTGAAAAACAGGGAATAGTAGGATTGACAACTTTACCATTTGACAATACTTCAGAGTGACAGACAAGAACCTGCCTTCAAGATCTGTTTGTTAAATGTGTATCAGCTCTTCATCAAGACTTTGCACCTGCAGATCACCTCACCTTTATCCACCTCAGGGTTATTCAGTAAGAGCTTTGCTATCAGTTGAGAACTGCTGACTGCAATTGCTGCTCGCTTTGTTTGGAAGTCACTTCAACTAATCACTTTGATTAAATTACAATCAAAGGACTAAATGCAAAGTGCTTTGACTGCAATTTAATCAAAATTACTCCAGATTGTAATTTAATCAAAAAAATCCACAACCAGAGCCCAAGAGGAACCAATATATTATGTGTAATAGCACTACCTTTGTAATTGCATCTCTGGCACTCTGCAAGATGGGAGAGAAAATGAATGCTGCTGGTATTTTAGTACTCATAAAAAGTCCTTTTCTGTTCTTAAATAATTATATTATACACAAAAATTATCCCCATCCCAGGAATCATTATCATACTAACTACTCAGAAACTTTATATCCTAATTTTCTCCACTCTTAGGCTGATAAAAAACTCCAACAAGAGCTAATAAGCTCTGAATAAAAGGCAAAAAGAGAAGGAAATGTTTCTGAACTAGTGCAGGGTGGGGAAAGCATTCTAACTTTCTACCACATTGGAGCTTTAGGGATTTTTTTGTTTTATCAATTAGCATTATGAAACCATAGCCACCAAAACAGTAGATTCCCTGTGGACTTTGTCTCTAATCAAACTATAGAATCACAGAATAGTTAGGGTTGGAAAGGACCTTAAGATCATCCAGTTCCAACCCCCCTGCCATAAGCAGGGA
>JBCJKH010032806.1:0-10413 GCA_039877255.1 Loriculus beryllinus
CACATTTTTAGGAAAAGAAATGCACTGTCTAGTTTCACAGGATATTATGCAATTTCCCTCAGAAAGAAAGAGAGCTGCACTTTCTTCCGAGTGCTTGCTCATCTGCATTCCTCAGGTGTCATCATGCATCTCCCTCCTACTTTCCCCAGTCCTTGCTGTGCTTCGTGTTTATGATTCTATGATTCTATGATGATGGTTTATAGCAACAGTGTTCTCTGATATACCAGCACAGGGAACTTGGAGAACGTCTATTTCAAAAGTAATTAAACCCCATAATGTTAATTTTCTGATCTTAAGTTTCTTGTGCCATATTGATGGCTTTTGTTTCAACCTTGTGAATTATGCAAGCCTATCTCTTATGAAAACACCCTCAGGTTTATAACTAGTAGTCTCTTCCCTGTCAATGTAATAATTTCTGTCCATTGTTTCAGGACAGGAGACAAAATTAGGATTAGGCAATAGCTGTTTATCAAAGATGAAACAGTTCTAGCTGAAGAAAGTAATACTTATTTTGTCATGGACCCAAGTTAACTCATCCCCTTCATCTCCAAGCCTGATTCATAAGTCAACAGAATCAGGGCAACATGACACTTGTACTCAAATAAATTCGTGGATGAGGCACTGCCATTATTAAATTGTAGTATTTGTTGCCTGCCCTTATTCTGCTTGTATACTAATGGAGAGAGGAGGAAGAAGATCATTTTTTTCAGCTGTTCTCATCTTGCTGAATAGAAACCTTGTAATGCTTGTAAGAGGTGAAAATAAGAGTACCACTGATTGGTGCAAATGATGATGTAATTTTTTTCCCCTTTAAGATCTAGAAAAATATTACCTACTGTAGAAAAGAAGTGACCAATTGTCACTTACACAGATGTATCCGGTACAAATGTAAAAGGGCAATTAAAAATAAGACATGAGTGAAAATGTCAATAATGCAATTATGATGCTGTGAAACACTGATCAGTGGGTGAGCAGGTACTGAAGGTAGAGCTGGAGCTATAATTTGACCTTCTGCAGCTTGCGTGTTTCACAGTGTCAGGGCTACCTCCAGAAACCACATCTGGCTCTAGAAGTCACTGGGCAGTGAATATCTGGAGACTGAGGAAGTACTTCAAGGGAACATCTTATATATTTTTTTTTCTGGGTTTATATTCTTACCTAGGCATCCCTAACAAAGCACAATAACCTGCCTGGTGAAAGGGAGAGGTGTGGTGAAAGAAAAGTGAAAAGTACTTGTGTGATGGGATGGGGGGAAACAAGATAAGGGGAAGGATGTGAGGGTCAAATGATTCAAAAACAGTGTTTCTACTCAGAGATGTGGGGGATCAGGGGATGGAAACAGTTCACATTCACCAGGGGACACTGGGCTAGACAGACCTTAGTCTGACAGTGCAGCAGCTCTTAGGTTTTGTCCTTATGTAGATATAAACCAGATGGTTAGTACCTATGCCAGTGTACTGCTGAGTGTGATAGAAGAGCCCCTGACTTCTACTCTACTGATGGAAAAGGTGGGTGTCCAAGTGTGGGTGTTTTGGTCAGTTTGTCATTTACCTGTATTTTTTCAAGGAATTCACAGGGGCAAGGATGTTCTTTTTGTAGTGTATGGGGTACAGTCCTGCCTTCAACTCCCTCTGTCCTTTCTACTTGGTGGCTCCTTTTCTCAACCAAGAAAATGGTCAGGGAAGCAAGTGGAGCTGCCCAAGCCTGAGAGCAGGTTAAATGCCTCCTTGGGGAAGGAGGAGGAATTTTTTATTCAAGCAGTTGAAGATCATCAGAGAAATTATGGAAATTGTCATTCCTTGCTGATATTTGTAGGACTCTTCTGCTAGGTTCATTGTGATCCAAGTCTTAATGAGAGAAGGAAGAATAGAAGTACTTTGTGTGCACATCATATTTTAAGTAATGTTGTTCTGATAACTTGTTAGTATTTCTGACTTAAGCAGTTGGCTGTGCAGTATTCTCATTGTCATAGTATTACTGCCTTTTCTGGTACAACCTACAGTGGTGGAACACAAATAGCCACCTGAGTGACTGAACATACACAAAGTATATTTATGGTATATTTAGTGTATTTATGGAGTAAAAAAGCAAATGTTATTCACAGTATGGAAATTTTATGTGGTCGTTTTGGTCATACACAGAACCAAGATGCCTCCGTGCCCTGGTTTGAAAAACTACTGAAGTTTTTAGCTAGCTTGAAGTGGGTATGGTGTGATTCAGCGTAGTTGTGGCTTTGTTCAATGTGAACAGGGAAGAGAATGATTTTTTCCCCCCCTCTTTTCCTTCTATTTCTACTGTGTGAATTAAACAGCAGAGTGAGGTGCCTTCGATCAGGGATGGCATGTAAAACTCTCAAACCCTGACACTTGTAGAAAAGTATGAGTGCTCATGAAAATGGGAAGACAAGATTGAAGTTAGTGTTAACAGCAGACGACTTTACCTGTGTGCCATAGATGTCAGGGTTATTTGCACAGAAATAAAAAAAACCCAACAAACAAATCAGTGAAAAGTGTCTAAGGTCATGATTTAAGGTAATGAATCATTCAATTTTAAATAACAAAAATAAAACAGCACAGGAATTTATCTTTACTAATGTTTAGAAAACATTATAACATGCAACAGTTACATTTTTCACTTGGGGAGAAAAAAATGGTATCAAGTTCTCTTTCATAGGCTTAAGAAGGAAGCAGGTTCTCTGAGTCAGAAGCCTGGCAAATAAAGGTTTTCCAGTAAATCATTTTAGAATAGCTATAGAATATTCTTAAAAGATGTTTCAGACTGTTTGAATTTTACCTGCAATTATGAGCTTGTGAATAGCTTCTATTCCAAAAGCGTTTTCTACAATAAATGCAGTACCATCAAATTCTCTACTGCTTTTTCATGAGTGGAAGGAGGAAATACTGGTAATGCTTTCTGATACTAAAGTGCTAACAGTTCCTTGGTGTTTGCCATCCTAAGAGCCCAACTGAAAGGCAGGCAACCACAATATATTTTACTTAACATGTATTATTTATTTGAAAAAAAAACCCTGATTTTTGCTATTTTTGTTTTGTACTTTTCAACCGTAATGATCTTTTAAATCTCAGTCATGGATTGGTTACAAGTGAAGGTGATAACCAAAAGTGTTTAAGTGAAAATGGATGATTTGACATCCTAGGAGCAACAGCCTCCTCCAGACACTGTGCTTCTGCAGGCTGTGTATTTGACAGTGCTGGGAACATGCTTCTTTAAAACTTACAAATTACTTATGGAGCTTTTTTAGATTGTCTTGTCACTTTTTTTCTTGCTTATGTAGACAGTTGTGTCCACAAAGGGCTTTTCATGTAATTCTTCCATGTTACAGTGTTTCTATTTCTTGACATAGAAAATCAGAAGGATTTTGGTTTTCTTTAAAGGAATTTTCACATTTACTTTTCACAGAATTCCCACAGATTCTTGCATGTACAAGGTTAGTGGTTAATAAGGAATATTTTTAAGATACCAATTTGAAAATAACTTGCAGGAAGGAAAGGAGGGGGCTGACGCATGGTGGTGGTGTATGTAAAGAATTGTATTTTACTATGTCTTTTGTTTGTAGGTAGTTAATGAAATAGAACAAACTCAGAGTTTGGGATACATGAACAGCTCTAGAGCTTGTATGCCTGAAACATGGAGATTTTTAAACAGTTCGGTTTGCAAAGTTCTACTTGGAACCACGTCTTTTATGATCTGTAAGTCTGTAACATGGGGACTGGATAGAAAAGTTTGTTGTTTCTAAACAGTGGGTTCATTCTGATGGAGTATTCTGGAGAGGCTTTCCCCATTTGATGAAATCAGATTGTAGCTGATGTAGCAGGCACTGCTGCCTGCTCTGGAGATACACTGTCCCTCTCTCAATTCATCTCTATAAGAAACTAGTTAACAACACTCATTAAATGTTACAACTCAAATAGTATTTAGTATTGAAGGATAAGCAGACTTTGCATTTGCATTCCCAGTCACTACTACTAAGGATGGATTTGTTCCCCCTAGAATCTGAAATAAAACTGTTCTCAGCCTATTTTGTGTTAGCTATTTTCCTTGGTTGTCATTTCTCGTATGGATTGTACTGCATTTTGTTGACATTCTTACTATTTCATTTATTTTATAAAAATTGATGTTTTGGGAAAGTTGGGAAACTATTTGGTTGTTTTTTCTTTCTTTCATAGCATTTTATGTGAATTTTGGGTTCATATGAGCTGTGAATAACAGTTGGATTCAGTGATGGACAAAGCTTAAATTTAGAGTTAGTGCAGCTTCTTTCTGCCTCTTGTGATGATTTTTCAGTCTGCTTTTGCAGAGTGGCTGGTTTGTAACACTTGCAGTTAAATAGATGTAGTTGTTTCATAGAAGATATTAAAGCTTTGTTTGAAATATAAATGAAAAGATTTGATAAATAGTGGAGATGGGGAGAAAGAAGGTATTCTGTTACTTAGAGTGTTGCATCTTAAATGCCAGCAGGTGGTCTATTCAAAGCTAGTAGTACTATTTGCTTTTAGTAAGCCATTGTGGAAAGCAAGAGCTCTGTTACTCCACTGTCCTTAAAAACACAAGTGATTAGTAGGAAATAGTGACTTCAGCAGTGTAGGATGGAAACCTGTTGCATGATACTGTATGTCAAATATTTTTATTAGACATTTGAGATGTATATATAATTAGAAAATTTAACATTCTGTGCAGATTCAACCAATTTCCCATAATAGAATGAATTCCCCCCTCCTTACATTATTTTGTTGGTTTACGTGCTTTGGCAATTTTTATTAATGTAAAAACACAGCTGTAAGTTTAGTTTTAAGTGAATTGAGAAATCATTTAACTTAAGAATCAAGTTGATTTATCTTAAACCCTTTTTTGCAAATTCAGTACAATAGATTAGCATAAAGACTAGTGAACATTTAAAATAATTTATTCCAGTTAAAATCCACTCTGAATTTGTTATAAGCAAAACATATTTTAAGCCTGCTTATTGTATGAAAATACTTTCACTACTTGCTGTTTAGCAGAGCAGTTAGGTGTATGCATGTTAATCACCCAAGTACACAAAGATTCAGCTAGACTCTCTGGTTGAAAGCATCCAGTAAACATGTATTACAAACAGCATAAAGCATTCAGTCTGTGTTTACAATGTTTAGCAGATATTTTTTATTAAATTCAGACATAAAATTTTCTTTCAGCTTAAGTAAGCCAGAAATGGATGTCATTGTGAGATTTACATACCATTAGCTCACAGCAATTGATCAGCAGCCCGTTCTGTGGTACAAGGCTAGTTAGATACATTATCATGATGCCAGGAGACTGCAGGTCACGGAGGTTTACTGGCTGCATGCTCGTTTCCTTTGGTTTTGTGATTACTTGATAAAATGAAGTGCATCACTGTGAACAATTGACCCTTTCGAACAATCCAGACTGGTCAGCAATCTGAATCCACATTTTAAAGCTGTCATTATAGCCTCAAACTTAAGAGTTTCCAGGGTGCAGACAAAGGTGTTGTCCTCCTTCAGTACGAGCCGTGTACCGTTCTCAGACTTTATGAAGTACTTGAATTGAATAATATTTGAAGATACAGAAAACTCCTCAGGAAATCCATCCAGCCTGCTTTTGGACACCAGTACAATTCTGGATTTTATTTTTGCAATGAAATCAGGAGCATTACAAAAGATTCTAAGTCCTTGTGAACGGTCGTGGCTGTCAGTTATTTCCAGGAAAGTAGTCTCCCGAGATGCTAGCTGTTCCTTCTCCCACCTTGATTTCACTGCATCCGAGAGTACCTTAAGCTGGAAAAAATCTGCTTCTTGTGCCAAAAGTTGATTTTCTCGAAATCCTTCTGGTAGAAGAAGTTCTCCATTTCGTAGGAAGTTGAGAATGTGTCTGAAAAGGAGTCCATCTCTGTCTATGAAGTAATGACCATCTGCATCAAATGGGCACATTATTTTACCATTTATGATCCCTTCCAGAAAAGAATCTGGATACTTGGTTAGTGTTTGTTTTTGTGTGATGTATAGATAGCCACCAACATTCAGAGTAATCAGAGACGTTTTATAGTCCTTGTCTTGCTCAGTGCCTTCAGAGTTGCTGTATTTTTCTTCGCATTCATTTTCTCTTCTGCTTATTTTTCTCTCCATTATCAAAGCAAGGAAGAAAAGCCAGCTACCTTGCTTTGTTCTTGCTGCTTGAAAAAAAAAATAATTCTTTGTAGTTTAAGAAAAGCACCTTTTTTCAGCTCCGGCACGATGGTGGAATGGAAATGCTGCTAGCATTGCTCCGACTGTCAGCTCAGCTTTGCAGTAGGTGGCGTATCAGCTGTGTATGCAGGGAGATATCAGGAATATGACTGTAAAGGAGAATTTGCATTTAACTATATAAGGGACGAAGGATATCACAACTGTTTGTCTCTCTCTTTCTTTAAGAAGTTTACATAGTCTCAGGGGTTATTCACAGAAATGCACACTACTATTCTAAATGACACCTTATTTTTAATACGTCAAGATGCATTTGCAGTATTAGCTGGCCAAATCATCTTTAGTACTTATGGTGTTAAACAGATAGTTTCATTTATGTTTCAAAGGTTTTAATTTTCACGAGGCCTCTTTTCACATTTGTTTTGGTCCTGATTACAGCACCTGATGCATACAGCAGTATGGTATGGAAAGGAAATGTGTCCCTATCTGTAGAAGGTGGGGGGTCATCTATAAAGTACATGCACATATTCCTCCTTTATCAGACATGTGCTCAGTGGTAAGATTTTTTTTCACAGAAAATATTCTGGAAGTTGTGCTGAGGACTTGTTGGTCTGACTGGTTTAAGTTTGCAGTGAAATCTTCCATTTGCAGTCGATGGGAGTATCTGCACCAACACAAGAACTGCAGCCTGATGAGGTTGCGCTTTTTCCCTTTCTCTGTGCCATAGATAAAAATTGGTTTAGAGAGGGATTTACTGTTTATATTGGTGATGTTTTTTAAGTCACCAAGGCTATCTAGCATCAGTTTGTTCTTTCTCGATAGAAATAACTCAGCTGCCCTGCGGAACAAAGGGTTAGTGTGCCTACAGATAGCTTTGAACATCAGATAACATTAGAGCTTAGCAACACTTGGTACAGGGAGGGGGGGAGACATCGGCAGAGCACGCTTGAATCAAATTGCTGTTTTCTCTCCATGATCTGTGCTCTGAGCTTATTCTCAGTTGCCTCTTAGAACAAGGTTTCCCTTTAAACATTTGCAGCTTGGAGAACGAAAGGGAAAGCTCCTTGCATATCTCTGTGTGTGCTTCCTTGTGGAGTGGGCAGGAGCTGCAGCATGCATTCCCCAGCACGGGTAGAGTGAACACTTACCTTGGGCTGTACCTGGAGAGGTCCCATCATTTTCAAGATGTATTTGTCACAGGTAGATGTCTCCTGCTTTGTGCAGTTAGCAGTGAAAAGTAAGATTATTCTTCCGTAAATTCGTCTGCTCTATTGCAAAATGCTCCTCCTGCACCCACTGTCTGTAAGCCTGTTTATCAATACTGTGGAGTCATCACTATAATATTTTATTAATTGATAACTGATGATAGTAAAAATAAATGCACTTTTTTTTATTTGCTATTTTTCACCGCCAGGGTATCCCTAGTACTGGTACGCAAAATTTTTCTGCTGCTGTTTGTGGTATATTAAGCAGATGTTATTCATTAGGTGTGATTTATCAGGAATTAGTCATGGTTTTAATTTTAACTCTTTGCTGTTATTGGTATGCTTAGCGTAACTTCAGTCAAAGAAAGACATTTCAGGCAGCTTCTAATTTTTCAACATTTGGATTTTTTCTTCAAAATTAACTCCTTTCACAATTATTGAGCGTATAAATGAGAAAATGAAAGCACCAGTTAGTTTCAAGTGTGATTTTTTGTTGGTTTTTTTTTTTCACCATTATAGGAGGCATCCATTCAAATTTAACTTACTGTCAAGTAATGGAAAATTCAATTGATGTGCTTAGACTGTGCATAGTTACATATCTTAGTGGCTGTTAAACCCTAAAAGAATGATTTCTGTGGTGCTTTCATCTTGCACTGTGATCTTGAAATACTTTGAAGCTGAACTAGGAATGTCCTGGCACAAGTACGTAGGGATTTCCAGGGAGAGACATGACATTTTTCATGGCCTGCTAAGCTGTCTACATTTTAAGAGACAGCAGTTACAGAATACTTAGTTTTCATGCTCATCATCTTCTCAACATTCCAACACTTGCAGTTGAAATTTTCCACTTTTGTGAACGAGTAAGTGTTCTTTGAAAGTTCATGTAAAATTTTAGTGGTTTGTATGATAAAATATTCAAAATCGATTTGACGTGGAAAACACTCTGTGGAGATCATGAATATTTACATTTAAACCTTTGAAACTTGAAAAATGTTAGAGCTGCTGTAAAATTTTCATCAGCACAAACCCATGTAACTTCCTTCACTGCAGCTGACAGTCATCAGTAACACAGAATTAAAGCCTGGCATATCTTTGAGAAAATTTTCCACTTTTTGTGCTGTACTACAGGACTTTTCCAAAGAGCCCTCATTCTTCCTGTGCACTTGGTGATACATGTGGTACTGTGTCGCATGTAGTTTTAGTGGGGTGGTTTCGTATAGCTCACTGTTTTCTGAAGGTGTAGCTGTGTCTAGAGGAACTGCATGTTCTTTTTTCTGGCCTGTTGTCCATGCACTGGAAGATCATCCAAAAGTTCATTTTGGTAAAGGTATGCAAGTATTTCCTGCAATCAAGTTAAAGACTTCAATCATTCTTGTGCTCCGAGGGTCTCTGTGTTGTGTACCAGGCATGTGATAGCTGAGATGTGTTCAGTACATCCCAGCTCTTCTTGATTCCCACTTAGACTGAGACAGAGCAACTTGCTGCTGTGTGCTGTCTCATACTTTGAGTGAAGTGTCTGTTTCTGCCCTATCCAGCTGAAGTATCCTACTTGCCACTGTTGGTAGCTAGCAATCCTGAAGTGACTGCTGCTTCACAAATTGTTGGTGTCACCTGTATGCTGCAGTGGCTGTTTAAGTAAGGAATAGCACTAGAATCGAGCAACTGAAAGGATATAATTTTAATTCCAGAATGAGTCATAAAACATACTAAGCACTCTTGCACACACTTACAAGACTGGCTGTAGTAGTACTCTTACATTTCCAAGTTACAGCCTTCAGGCTGTGCCAGAGAGAATAGTCATCCAGAGAAGTTGTGGCTGCCCCATCCCTGGCAGTGTTCAAGGCCAAGTTGGATGGGGCTTTGAGTAGCCTGGTCCAGTGGAAGGTGTCCCTACCCATGGCAGGAGGTTGGAACTGGATGAGCTTTAAGGTCCTTTCCAACCCAAACTGTCCTGTGATTCTTGGATTCTTCTTGGTCAGGCAAGCTGTGCTGGAGACAGTGAAAATGCATTGTTGGTGTCTATCAGCTACACAGGAAAACAAATCCAAGGAGGGAGCTAAGCATCTGCCCCTCATTCTGTCCTACATGTTTCCTTTTGGAAAGTAACCTCACTCCTCCTCAACTTTCATCCTCTTCCTGAATCTCCTGCTCTGGAAGCTTGAGTACGCCATGGAGTTGAGGATTCAGGACTGGAGCACAGCACAGGAAAGTTGATGCTTCACCAGTGTTTCAGCTTACTCACATGTCCAAATAGCATCAGCTTCACTGAGAGTCCTGTCAGTGGAAATGACCTGGGTTACAGAAAACAGCTACTTTTACTTATTACAATATTAAAGGGTACGAGGAGAAATCTCAGCTATAAGAGGTAGAGAGTTTTTGAAGTGTATTAGGAAGCTGTGCTAATGCAATCTGTTGGGGTTATTGAGGTAATTTGCTAGTCATAACACAGAAAATTTGCCAGGTTGTTGGACAATTAAGCCACTCAATAGTTACTGTCACAGTGTTGGTTGCATAGGCATTTTCCTTCTAATAATAACTTCAGGATGTTGATTAACAGCTATTGAAGACAAGCTCTACACACTAATTAAAATTGAAGATTTTCAAATCAGCAAGTCTGAAGAATTTGCATTCAAGAAATTTAAAAGAGCTGTCTAAGAAACTCTTATCAACAGTTACGATTGAGGTTTTTAGCAATTTTTGGGCGCTGGAGTTCTACAAGACTGAATGAAAAAGCAAAAGAAGTGCCAGTATTTGAGAAGTGAGTTGGGGGGGCAGATATTTAAAAACTAGGAGGGACTGTACAAAAAACAATAAAACATCAGACTTGGAAGTCAACCAGTTAAAAAATTAAAGGAGAGTAATATAATCATAGAATCATAGAATCATTAGGGTTGGAAAGGACCTTAAGATCATCTAGTTCCAACCCCCTGCCATGGGCACAGACACCTCCCACTAAACCATGTCATCCAAGGCTCTGTCCAGCCTGGCCTTGAACACCACCAGTAATACTG
>JBCJKH010032807.1:8604-26094 GCA_039877255.1 Loriculus beryllinus
GGGGATTCCTGAAGTTTAGGTAAGCAAAAGTGGTAGAGGATGAGATTTGAAAGACTAGGAAGGATATGTGGACTGGTACCAAGGTGAGGAGAAAAAGCACCCTTGAGTACGCTGGGGTGTAGATAGCTTTAGGATTAAGGTGTTCTGTACCATCCATTTAAACTGGAGCAGGGAATTTGGGACTTGCATTAGACATCAGCAAGTAGCATTTATCTCTGGCCACAGCTGCTGTTGTTCTCTCTGGTCACTTGTTTGTCCATCAGAATTCAGAATACATGACCAGAAGTTCCTGCTTGATTTTGTGATGGCCACTGAAGTGGATACAGCATGACGAGGTCCTGGAAGAAACAGATTTGTTTGTTGTTTTGATTTTTTTCCTCAGAACTTAAAGGCTTGCCACAGCTGTGAAGATTATTCCAGCTCAAGCTCATATTGTTACAGAGGTTTTAGCCCTATAGGAATATTTGCCATTGAGATGAAGACACCTGATCACATTGAAGCCTAAAGGGAAATGTTTGTCTTGAGTACATAATGTGGCTCAATGGCTTTTCAAGAAACCAACCTTTGCTAAATAGGTTTGAGAATAGGCCATGAGGCCTGGTACTTCTGTGCTGTTGTGATTTGCACTGGGGAAGGGCATTTTTCCAATTGATTATATTTTTCTTGTTCATGTACAGCCCTTTCAGTTTTTCCTTTCTGCTTTTAGTTTCTGTGTCTGAATGTCTGAATACTGTTTACTTCTTCAACTTCATTTGCATCTCCCTGTCCCACCTCAGCTCCAGGCATACTCCCTTTTATGCAGTTGACTTTTTGTTTTAAAGTTGGGTTTTTATTTGCCTTGGTTATGTGTTTGGGCACTTTGCTCAAGACCTTTGAGGTTGCTTAGAGATGGAGGGTGGCAGGGTGAAAAGAGGAGGAAGACGAGCATATGTCAGGCTTCATGGAGGAAATCTTATGGATCATGGATTCATCTTATAGATCTGTGGATTGCCACTGCTGCTGATTCCCTTCTGCTGTCACCTTGAGGTAGATGTTTGGTGGGGTTTTTTTGGTGGTGTTTTTTTTTTTTTTTTGGGTAGGATACTTGCATATTTATTATTTTAATTAGTCCCAGTCCCTGATGTTTTTAGGCCAGCCATGTGTTTGAAACAGGACTCTGGGTCATAACTGTCATCAGGTGAAAAAAGAGTTCAGGTTCTGTTGAGACACCGAAATAAACAGCTGTATTTTCAGAGGACTGCAGAATGCTGGCTTTTAAGTTATTTCTGACAATGGGTAACTTTATGGAGCCTGTCAGATGTCTAAACTTATTTAGGTGATGAAAGGGATGGTGAGTTCTTAACAAAACCTGGAATTAAGAGAGCTCGAAGAGCTGGCCTTGCAGTCCTTAAAAATCCCTTTTGTTTTTTTTGGTTCTGGTTCGCTAAGTAAAAGTTACTCTGTGATATTTCTACTTTCTACTATCTGTGACTCAAAAGTCAGGATCTAACTTTCTGAATTGTGCACTGAACCTTGACTATACTTTAGTTTCTTATATTTGTGCACAGTAGATGTCAACATGCTACCATTGGTATTTGACAGTTACAGCATGAGAGATATGGTCTGTCCAGTACAGTGATGATTCCATGAGATTTAGTCTCAATTTTGCTCACTTGTTACTCAGAAAAATAATAAATTCAAAATTATTCTAAAATTTGAAAACTTGGCTGTATTAACTTCACTTCCTCCTTAACCTTCACAGTGAGTGAGTCCTGGAGTGAGTGTGTCCTAGAACAGGTTTATATTCTGCCTAGTGCATATGGTTTCCAAGACCTGATGCCTCTCTGAGCTGTACTGGGCCTGAACATTGAATTAAAAAAACCCCAAAACCCAACAATAAAACCAACCAAACAAAAAGAAACCCAAACAAACAAGAAAACCTCTTCCTCCACACCCCCCCCCCCAAAAAAAAAAATAATATTGCTGGTTATGAAAGAGGAGTGCTGACAGAAGTAGACTGTAGATTTATCCTAGGTATAAATTGCCTATCATAATGTGAGTCTGAAATGGTAGACAGGTATTTAGTGCTTTGATGGCATTTGCAATTTAGGAATGATAGAACAAAAGAAGCACCTTATTCTACACAGACAGTAAAGACGTCTTGTGTGTATTGCTTTCCTTTCTCTTCCTAACCTCTTTGAAAGTACAAGGATGAAAAACGGGAGAGTCTGTGGAGATAGAGAGTGAAAATGAGTCCATGGTGCCATTGAACCTTATCTGCTGCAGATCTTCATTTTGCTGAGAAAATAATGGCAACACAAATGTATAATTCTTTTCAATAGTAGTAAATTTTTAATGTGAGAAGGAAGGTGTTCTGTGCAGGACCACGAATGGTTTGCTTATTGCTGGTTAGGATCAAAGCACAAGGCAGTTATGTTGTAATCCTGCAGTTGTTGCATAAACTGATTCCTCATTTAACTTGGAAGAATAAGAAAAACAATACTGTCTTTTTTTCCTAAAGTTTCATTCTCTGCAAAGAGAGTTTAAATGACACAGCAGGAGTAATTTCTCTTGCCAGTGAAAAGTGCCCACCTGCAGGATGAAACATGGCAGTTTTAGCAATGCTCAGCAGTAGAACTCAAATATTTTCTTTTCAAGCAAAGAGAAACCTACCATACAGCTGAAATTGCAGGAAAGAATTAGGGAGACAAAGTAATTTTTCCAAGCAGAATATGGATCTGGCTACTGTACTCTTCTAAGATGATTTTCTTCAAATACCTAGTGGTGAGGTTAATAAACCATATATTTAGCTAGGCAACTTGGAGGAAAAGTGTAATACTGGACTCTGTCCCAGGGAGGGAGACCCAACAATATCTTAGATCTTGCAAGTCTTTAGATACTGAGCTGTTCCAATAGAAATTAGAGGTGCAGAAATAAAGATCAAATGGACATTGCTTAAGAATTCTGCTTTGCCATTTCATATTCCAAAGGAGCTGCCTCTGTTGCTAGACTTAGTCTGTAAATGAGAAGACAGCAAGTCACACTTCTGCTAGTAGAAATGCTTTTCTGCACTGGGGACTTCTCCACTTTCATTCTGTATCTAGTGCCCTTTCACTCCCCCTTTCCACTGTGTATGTGGCATGAAGAAGACTGTGCCAAGCCCAGCTACTAACAGACAAAAAAAACAAGGCCTTTGAAAATGCACTCAATGGAAATAGCAAGTGTTATCAGGGTGCTCAAGTTTTAAGGAGAAAGTTAAAATCAGCATGCATATTTTGTTAATTAAAAGTACAATTTGATTTATCAGACGTATCTCAGATTATTATGTGAAGACTAGTTCTGAAACTTTGCTTTTAAATATTTTGGCTGCTGTAAGTGTTGCCAAAGGAATGAGATTAAAAATAGACCTGAGCTCTGATGGCACTGGTAATTTAGAACCAATTCTACTGCTGTATGAATTGTTTGTCATCTTCTCTTTCCTTGTTTGTTAGCACTAAAAGGCATGTGTATGGTAGCACAATCTTCATGCTTTGTAAGCCTTCCTGTGCTTTGCTCTCTAATCCAAAATCCTAATCCCCTGTGACATTCCTGTTAGTTGCTCTGAACAAAATTCTGTTGCCACAGATGGAGGATTATGATGACTGTAAGCAGCAGGAGCAGATGAACTCTGAGACAAAGATCCTTTTAACGTACAAATGGCCCATAGTGCTAAGGAGTGAAGCAAAGCATAATACCCAGTATCTATGTTGTGCTGTCATAACTGGCTCTAAAGATGGCACATCAGGCTTCGAGCTTCCTTGTGCTATTGTTAGGCTTTCAAAATGTCCCCTTTTTTTTTTGTTTGTTTGTTTGTGGTTTTTTTTGGGTTTTGTGTGGGTTTTTTGGTGTTTTTTTTTTAGGTTATTTTTTCCCCTCTTTTGTTTTTCCTCCCTTCTGGCTGTTCTGAATGTAGTTTCCATCTTCACTGTCAGGTTCTGTAAAATATAATTCAGAAACCACAAAGCTGGTCATGAATTCAAGTCCTTTGGCTCTCTGGACTCTCTCACTACAAGCACCTCCAGCCACAGATACTAGGCCTCATTCCTTGAGTAGGGTACTGACCCTTTCTCATGGACACCTAGACAAAGGATATCCTCATTAGATGATGCCCCTTGTCAAGTCCAGTTACTGATTAAAGCACTTTTGGAAGAGTGTAGGAAGAGAGGGGAAATGTCATTGAAAATGCTCTTCTGCTTTGCTTCTATGTAATAACTTTTACAGTTGATGTTGTAGCAAGTTTGTGTAGAGTCACAATTACTTCTGGTTTTATTTTTTAAATATATATAACTTGCTTGTTTATACCTCTAGGAATACTGACATTCATATTTAGGGTCAGAGGTTAGATAATTGAATAATAAGGTACAGGAGATGCTTAGGTTCCTTATTCCTTATCCTCAGATAACGCAGACATGTTAGGCAAAATGACAACTAGTATTTTATTGCAGATTGTTAAATTTCATCCCTTTTTTTTGCTGCACTACAGTAAGTCTGAACTGAGTGTCAGACCCCAGCCTGGTGCATATGTATCTATATAGGTATATTTGTGTGTTTCGGAAGTGTAAAGAAGTGTAACGGCAGGAGGGAAGTGTGTACATACGTGTGCCTACTAGCCCACACTGTGAAGTCTGTCAGCACTGTTGTAATCTCAGAAGTGATCTGTTAACTTCACACTGTGCCAGGGAGACCGCTGCGGTTCAGGCAGCTGCAAATAAGAGTCAGGTGGGTGGGAAGAATAAGCAAAGGGGAGGAGAAAAATGTTTCAAAATGCTGCTCAACTTTCACTATGGTAACACAGTTTTTTTGCTGAGGCTGCTGCTGCTGCCATCTCTTTTCCATAAGTGAATTATTTTTTCAGGAATTTTGTTGTCTGCTTTTATTATCTGCACTTATGCTTCTTCCTAGAGGTCTGGGTTTTCCTTTTTTTTTTTTTTTTTTTACGGTATAACAGATTGCAGAAACTCAGGTTTTTGTTAATGTTTGGTTAAACTCTCTGCCTACTGATAGTCACATGTTCCTTCTCATTGCAAGAGAAATCTAAAGAAACACAGATAGCTAAAAAGCTAGGAAATTCACCTGTCTTGAAGCAGGGAAAGATGATCTAGTGGGGAGAGTGGGAACTCTGTTCTTGAATTGTTAGGAGGATCATGGCATGACATGGGACTTCCAGTTAGATGTGGGTTCTACAAAGCATATTTGATATTCAGATTTTGCATTTGTAAATATGGAAATGCCCAGATGTACAGTCTGAATATCAAAGATGTTGTATAATTATGGAATTCAGTGAAACCACTGTGGGTGGTCTCAGGTGAAGGTTGAGGAGTTTCAGTTTGGATTAAAACATTTAAAAATGCTGTCTCCACTTTGGTGTGTCCTATCTCATCTATAAAGTACAGATAATGGAGCTAATGTGATGAAAAGGTAAGGATGAAGGATAAGATGAGCCTCATAGAATTGCTGTTATGATTATGTGACATAAGATGCTGGTAGAATAGGTGTTTATCCTCATGGTATTGTCTTAGACTGGAAGTGCTTAACGAACTGATCTCAGGCAGCCTAGCTTGTTGATCCTCTATCATCTACTCCATTTGTTTTGTTTGTTCTTTTCCAAGAGTTACAGGATGTAGAATAGTAGGTATGTTAACTATAGTTGTACATTTTATTTGAAGTAGCGCACAGTAGGAGCAGCATACCTTTGTCTAGAATGCTGAAGACAAAATTCTTTCACAGGAATTAACTTCTAAACTTATGCTCTATAGCTTGCAGCTTCATGTTTGCTCTTAAGTGATTCAGAATCCAGCTACCTACTTGTGGATAACATACTAGACATTGTTCAGAATTCCTCTGATCTGAAGATCATTTTTTTGCCTGTTGCTTGGGTTGTGTCTTTGCAAGGTTTATGTGAATAGGATAGCAACTGTTAGCTCCAAATCACAGAACAATGAGAGGCTGTTCTGTTAGTAGTGGCTACATCTTCCTTTGCTTCCCCCAAAGACCGCGGAAATGAATAAAGTCCTGAATAGAGAGGTGTCATGGATTAATGTCATGCCCTTCTGAGGACTTTATTGGCATGTTCAGAGCCTCTGGATTGTTTGGTTTGTTTTTCCTTAACCTGTAAAGCAAAGTTGTACCCAACTGAGGCTTCAAAACTTCAGTTTGAGTCCACATATCAGGGTTCTTTGGGTAGGATGAAGTGCTGTTTTGGGCCCATTTCTTAGCCTTCATTTCTACAAAGAGATCAAACTTCCAAGGAAGCATGACAACCTGGCAGTGTTTGTTATCCTTGCATCGCACCATATTTTACAGTAAATTTATTTGAGCAAACACCAGACATTCAAGTTGGGCCTGCCTAAGGGGGAATATGTTGAACACTCCTTGCTCTGTGTTAGTTTGCTGTTTTGTCGTGTACAGTTGTCCTTGTGCTGTTCTTACCTGAGTTTCTTGCATGTCCAAGAATAGAAAAATGTTTGATTAGCGTTTTTCTCTCTTCTGCATGAGGATCCTGATAGTAGTGGCAACAATGAATTGGAGATTTTGTGGGCCTGAATAAAACGATTCTCTCAGCTTTGTTTCACCCTTTTCTTGTCATCCCTTCTCCAGGACCAAGCACTACCTGCCAGGAGGATTCCTGTGCAAATCAAGGCATCTGTAATCAGCAATGGGAAGGCTTCACCTGTGATTGTTCTATGACTTCATATTCTGGGAGCCAGTGTAATGACCGTAAGTAGGCTTTTCCATTGGATTGATGAGCTATGAATTCTGATGAATGAGAGCGCAGAGTGTTTCTCTTTCAATGAAAGTACAACTTTCCTAGTGTCAAAGCCAAACTTGGTTTCCTGGAAAGTTTCTTAGAAGTGTACAGCAGGTTATTTTTTTCTCCTTGTTGAAATGGAAATGTGCAATTCAGTATGTGTTGGGGTTTTTTTGGATTTTTTTTTACTTCTTTTTAAAAGCTAACTCAACCAGACCAGTGATGGTCTGAGGTTAACAGAATTCCTGTTTTCTCTAAAACAGGAATGACTTGTATGTATCTCATGTGAAACATTTCATAGGTAGAAAACGGCTAGATTTTGTGTACTGAATTATGCTTCGAGAGTTTCATGCAAACCTTGGTGACAAAGACATGGAACTCATGTAAAACTGCTGAGTGGTTTTCTAGATTGACTTCTACTGAATCACTAGCTGTTTGCTAAGATGAAAAATTGGGTGCTGTTTACTACAATGTTCACTTAAAACTGAGTGGTCAATTAAACATACAGCAACAGTACTGTGCTTCTTGGCATATTGATTCACTTCATCTCAAAACATTGGATGTTCTTCTTGGCCAATTATTAGTAAGATCTCTGATAAAATAATTGAGCAAAAACCTGAAATCTTCCTTTAGGGAGCAAATAATCAGCTTTCAGTCATTCCCTCTGCGCATCCTGATATGGCCTTTGATCCTGCCTGCAGGGAGAAAATCAGTTCAGCTTTACTCTCCCCATTTTAATTATTTAAGGCAACACTTAGTCCCTTTCTCCTTCCCCACTCTGAGGCAGTTAGGAGTACTGTAGGAAGGCTTCAAGAATTTGGTTACTGCATCTGTAAATTATAAGACAGAAAAGACTTATCTTTCACTCTGACCACCTGCATCTCACAAGCTTTTCATTATGGGTATTTGTGGTAGACTTTATTAGTGGTATCAGCAAGGTCTGCACAAAATTGGTGCTATAGCACTGTCATATCTGCAACACTTCCCCTAGAAGTTTGAGATGTGGCTGAATTGATAGTGTGTATGACAAGCTGTTTGACATGGTGACAGTCTGTTTCTGCTGAAGGCCAAAAAGCCTGTTTTTCCAAGTCATTCACAAAATGTGGTGTTATCTGCATTGATATGCCTTTTCTTCCAGCATATTTCTCACAAACAGATATTGGAAAGGTCTGTCAGAGTTCATACTTTTACAGGGACTGTATAAGAATGGTACTGTGAACACAGATTTATAGGCTGGTAATGCCACATCTGGTTTTGGGTAGTTTTGGAATCCAGAGTGACCCCTTTGGGCACAAAAGAAGCATTTCATCTTTTGGCTCCAATTTTCTGCATTTCTGTTTCTGTTTGCTTTTGTCAGTTGGACATCCAGTTTTCCATTCTCACACTACCTGTTCAGTCATTCGTTTTAGACCAAATATCACAGCACATAATAAACCTGTTATGTAAAGGAAATGCTACTTTCAATCCTGTTGGCCTGCATTTAAGTACATGCCCAGGAAATCTCTGAAGAGATTATCGATACTGTCAGTTTTGTTTCTAATGTGTTGGGTTTCAAAGCTCCAGAATGTTGCAGTGCCCTTGTTATGCCATTGCTAATAAGTTGAAGAAGGCTCTGAAGTGTGAGAAAGCCAAGTTCCTGTATCTGTAACTTGGGATTCCTTGCTGCTTTTAGAACTGGCAGCTGGAAACCATGCAGAGCAGAGATGGGAGTTTGTTATGAGTGGGGTTTGTGAATTGAGTGACACAATAGTCAGCTTCCCAATGTCAGGCTTGACTGGTGATTTATAACTGCTCACCTGAGGATGTGCGTTTCAAAATGGTACGGAGAGGTAAGTCAGATGGACTCCTGGAACGCAACGGGGCTTCAGCCAGGATCTTCAAAAAGTGCGTATATCATCCTGTTTGTTTGTTTGATTGGGATTTTTGTTGTGTTTGCAATATATCAGGAAATCGAAGACATAGTTCTGCTCCTGCTTGCATGATGGAAGTGAGGAGTATAGGTTGTATAGAAAGAGAAGGCTTCTTTCCTGTGCTATCTGTTAGATATGGTTGCTATTATACCCGAGTCCAATGGAAATGCAGACACTAGCATGTTAATTGAATTAAATGTTCTTTAGACTGGATCTTAGTGCAAGTAACGGCAGAGGGGAGATAACTTCTGTGTAACCTGAAGCCTTGCTATTATTTAGAAATGCATCAAGCTCTTTGGTAGAGTTGGTTTTTGTTTGGTTGGTTTTTTGTTGTTTTTTTTTTTTTTTTCTCTTGCCACAGGAGTCCAATTGTATTAATTTAGTAGATAGCTATTTCTATTTTATGAGCAAATTGTGGTCTCCTACTGATGTAAATATGGAATACTGAAGTCAGTAAAACAGGTTTAGATTTACACAATGGAAACAGTAGCAAGATGAGGACTTACTAAATATGTTCTGTCTTTCTATTTCTGCTCATCAGTTCAGACATTCACACTGGAAAATTTGTGTTTCCATGTGTTTGGTGCAGAATATTTCAGTGCCTCTAAGGTAGATAAATGGCATTGCTGGTATTCACTTCTTTTTATTGCTAGGGTAAACTTTGCATAGCTGTCCATTCTTACCAGTACTCAAGAAAGTTTTGTGTGCCAATATATTTTTGCTTTTAATTTTTTGCCCCAGCACTGAGCCCTTAAGCTTTCCAGATCAGATGCAACAAGTGAAGGTGAAGGAGAAGCAGAGGTTCCAGAGGTGCAGGTCAAACACCTATAGATATGTTTCTACATTCACTGGTATTGTGTAACAAGACAAAGATTTAAATCCTTAGTTGTGATGATACAACTTCCATTTTTAGCTGTTGTGTAGCTCTGTTTCAGATGTTCTTTACTCTGTAGGAATCAAGAGTCTTCAGAATGAAATATTGATGGAAGCTATGGGGCATAAATTCAATTTTAATATGCTTCACTTTGAGTTGTATCATTTCTTATACCAATGTTAAAAGTCGAAAACAACAAAAAAAAACCCCACAAACACCCCATGCCCTCAAATTTATTTGAGAAGATCTGTTGTACAAAAGTGAATTCAAAGATGTGCCCTGCATACTAGCCAGTGGTAACACCTATAAAGAAGTTAGAACCAATGGTACTATTTGGGATATGCTGGATCCATTCTCATTGCCATTTAAGATCCAATCTTCATTTTTTGAAGTGGTTCCTTTTTCTTCAGCCTTTAGAGGTGTTTTTATCAGTCCAGCATTACATTCAATAGATCTGGGATTCCAACCTGGTTTTCGAATTTGTTTGTTGCTGTAAGATGTAGTAAATCAGCATTAATATGCTGAGGTTGATACACAGAGGAATGTTAAACAGCTTTGTCATGTCAAACTATAGCTTAGGCTGTTCAAATGTGTAACTTCAAGCAGATACGATATTAGACTTACAAATTAATGAACAATGTTAATGAATCATCTTGCATCTGGGATGAACTTTCTTTTGTTACTGTTCTTCACCACAAATGAAAATATGGTACTTGAATGCTCCAGGTTACCTGACATGAGATGCAGCATATATTTAAACTGTTGTCTTATGAAGAGCTTTACAGGTTCTTTAACTTTTTCATGTTGTTCTCTATCTGGTCAAGCAATGACATAATCTTTTCTACACAGAGAGAATGCATAAAAAATAGGGTTGGGCTATCTAGCTAATGAGAATGTTACATATATCTATATATATGTCAAAATAGATCATAGAAAGCACTGCTTGTTACTCAGTGTCTCATACAGATGGGTAGCACTCAAGGTTAGGCTTTCCAAGAGAAATTGTCAGGCTAACAGAAGTATGTATTGTCTGTAAAAGATCAATAAGCTGCAGCAATGACTAGTGCAGGCAGAGTATAAAGCACTTTTTCAAACAGCTTTTTTTAAACAGTTAAGTCCATCTGCTTAATATTGGTTGTCTTTTTAGGTGGGTTACTTATTCAATTGATTTTTAAATCCTGGGTTGTAATATCCACCTGGTTTAAAGAAAAGTTTTCCATTTGGTAAAAAGAAAAGGCACCACATTTTTTGTGACCTCTTGTGTGTGTGTCTTCATATGCTTCCAATCTGCATGCTTTTTAAAAGAGCCTGTTGAAAAGGTAAAGCAATACCCTAACTTTCCAATTTGATTGTTTGGGTAAGTGTGGCTCAGTTTGTGTCTGGAGTAAAAAGAAAAGGCAGCTCATTTTTGTGTGACCTCTTGTGTGTGTATCTTCATATGCTTCCAGTCTGCATGCTTTTTAAAGGAGCCTGTTGAAAAGGCAAAGCAATACTCTAACCTTCCAATTTGATTGTTTGGTTAAGTGTTTGTGTCTGAAGGGGACGTAGTACATACGGCTGTTGTTCTTTTTGTGTGCAGTATGTCATATTTTTGTTCTGAGATCCCTTTCCATGCAATGCATAACCTATATGCTTCTACTGTCTTTCTGTGAATTGCATTTGGAGGAGGGAAGAGTTAGGGGGAAAGGGAGTCATGGTAACTTTGCTCTTTTGTCATTACTTTAGCACTGTCACAGGAAAAGCTGTTAATAACTTTGATTCTGTAATCAGTGAGGCTTACTAGCCAAAATCTCTTTTTTTTACTTGACTGAGAAAGGGGAGGCTATTAAAATTAGCAGAATGAGTCTAAGACCAGTTTGCAGTAGAGCACAGAGCACTTGGAATTGGATAAGGAAGACTGAAGTTGACTTCTGCCTCATATGTGTTCTAAGTGAGATGCCAGAGGTGTCAGAGCAGACCTATCCCTCTTCCACTGATCCACTTCCCCCCCCAATTTAAGTAAGTGGAAGGGTACCAAAATGGACTGATTCTTCTGGAGCATAGTCTGTAGACTATGTTGCAAAAAGGCAGTGGCAGAACCATCTTTCATCATCCCTGCCTAAATAGTCATTAGAAGAGACTGCTAGCAGGGCAAATAGCTACAGCAGGAACTGATACTTTATGGTGATGGCTTTATTCTGATGTGCTCATGAGCCGTTTGTGCTCCACACTTATTTTGTCTGTGCCATTGAGCAGTTACAGATCTCTCCATGGCAGAATTCAGACACCCAGTTAGGAGATGGGCCCTATTTCATCTCCCTCAGTATTTTGTGCTCTTTTCCAACTGGGCCAACTTTTGTCCAGACTTCATGACCTTCCTTACTGTCAGTGCTAGCATGCTTAGCTTGATTTACTTGCAGAAATCCTCTTCATTGTTCATGTTTAATTATCACCCATTCATTTCTAATGTGCCCAGCTTATCACTTACTGAGTCAGAGAGCAAGAGGTTGCTAGTGTGTAGAAAATAAATCTGAATAGACTTCATTAGTCATGCGTGGCTAAACCAGTCAACTGTTTAAATATCAGTATGCTTAGGGATTTGCCTTTGATACTACAGACACCCGCCCTACAATGAAGCAAGAGTCACCTCTGATTTATCTTGAGTGAATCATACTTCATTACAGCAGGTCAGGCACCCTGCCTACTCCTTACTTCCCTCCTCATGCTTTGCTCTCATTTACTCAGTGCCTTTTTACATACACTCTACTATAACTAGTGTTTTCTGTCTGATGGCTCATTTCCAGATCCTACTGTAAGCCTTTGGTGTCTTCTGTCTCTGAATGACCTCATCCTCTGAGAGCTGAGATAAAAGGGAAGGAAAATGCAACTGCGCACTTTAGTACATGATGTGATTTGGGTTGTGAACCCTGCTTTTACCCTTCTTATCACTTTATTTTCACGCATTTTTCTGATGTTTAGTAATAACCCACTACATAGTTGCTTTGGCACTTGAGTGGTTTAAGAATGCTTGTTGCTTTTCTGTGTACTGCAAGGCATTTCCCATTGCTTGAGTAGCAGCTGTGAAACATCAGATGAGGCTGTAGATCAAGAGCTTGCTTGCCCCATGTTTCCTTTGGGAGTTATCCGGGATGGGTGGGTAGTGTTGTCAACACCAGGGGGAGGAATTTGAGTGTCCGTGCTTTAGGTGAGCAAGAGGGAATTTGTGTGACAGGTGCTTTTTGGAATTGCTGCTTCTGTGCCTTTCAGCTTCTCAAGGTGCCCTGGCAGTAAAGTGCTTCCTTTTTTTTTTTCCAATTGTGAAAGGTAGCCAACTTTATCTTTTTGTGATCCCAAAATGCAGCTAGGTCTCTAGTGAGTAATTTAATTACAATTGCTTCAACAGCTTGGCAGAAGGAGCATTTAGGATGAGAGCTGCAATCAGTCACTGATATCTGTGCACACCTGGCTGCTGTCAGCACATAAACTATGGTCCAGCCATACTACAGACTTCAATAGGGTGGAAGGAGAGAGATTTTTACAGGTGGCTGTGATTACAGCTTCTGTTATCAACCTTTGAGCAGTTCATGCAGTTACTTAATTCTCTTCCTGATGTTGCTCAGCAGCTATGTGCCAACATGGAACAGAAGGCTTTTGCCATGATTTTGTTCCATGTGATCTCTGCTCTCTTTGACAGTATTTTTTTACATGGTAAAAATTTTTTTTATTGGTAGTCATGCAATAATTATCACTTTTCACATTACAAATAGCTGAGTGATACTGTGTACTGGGTATTTTGACCCATGGAAGCACTGACCTCTGAAACTGTTCCTTCAGAAATGGCACACCCAGGGTGTGATCTCTGGTAATACATAGATGTTTAGTTGAAAGCAGTAACAGAGATGTGGTACAGCAAAGTAGGAGTCTCTGCTTGTTCTGTGACCTCAAGCTCCATTTGCTGCTCCTGATCTCTAAGCACATCTAATACTTACACTAAAAGCAAGTTAATAAATTAAGTGTTCAAACGTAACAAGGATTTGGTTATTTTTAGATGTCGCCTTTTCCTTGTAACATCCTGCAAATATTTGTATTTGTTTCAAGAAGCAGTAAATGTGAAAACTCAGGAAAACACTGGCATAGGTTTCAACCATCAATTTTACTCTTTAAAGATTCTTTTCCTATATCAGCTTCTCTTCAGAAGATAGTACAGTACTGAATTTGGAAACTGATGGCAAGTGTATGTAGTGTTGGATTTTTGTAGGCAGAAGTCACCCTGAGCTTAAGAACCATTATTTGAAGTGGATAAATGGATTCCACCCCCCCCCCCCACCCCCCCACCCCCACTGTGCAACATCTGTCCTCAGTTGTATTGTCAAGTATTCTAGACGAATCTCATACCAGCTATGGTTTCATCAGCATGAGGCATTTTAGGTGCCACATGGTATGCAGATGGTACTTGTACTTCTGCAGAGAAGGGAAAAAACCATTGCAAAAGCCTGCTAATCTTTCAGCTGTTGATCTGCAACAGGATGCTCCAGTCACCAATCCTGGTAAAATCATAGGTGGCTTTGATGGTTGCCTCAGTTTCCCTATAAATCTGCCATAACTGACACTATGGATTGTTAAAACTGATTCCTATATCAGGCCTAATGTCCTTCATAGAAGTTCTGGCTTACAATAATCTTTAGTCCATTTTTTGCCACAACTGGGTTTTGTGTGTTCTCCTGTCTTTGTAGATATCTGTGCTTTTGATCCATTGCGCTAAGTCTGATGTGTGTCTGAGTGTAATGGTGTTAATGAGGTGTGATAAGGTTCACTTTGTGCTTTCCTAGACAGCATTGACTTGTCTGTTGTAACACATGCTGTATTGCCTTCTTATTTCTGTAGGGCCCTCAAGGTGAGTATTGTTTATTTCCCAGGCTACCTACATAGAAAACATTTTGCAAAGAGGAGCCTGCATTAATGACTGAGAACAGACAGATGGAGGAACACACAGATGGAAGTTGGTCTTCATATTATATGGACTGGAGTTTGTTTATAGTAACACATATATATAAACACAAAATAATTCCTTTGATTCTAACTTGAGATTTATGCCAGTATTGGCTGATCAAAATCTGACATGGAATTCTCTGAGTTCACGTATCAAGTATGCCTATCTATTTTGTTTTTAAAATTTATATATATATATATATATATACATATATTTATACCTTAGACTGAAAACTACCCTGGGGATTAGTCATTAGAGTGGACAAATATAAGTCATAAAATATTTACAGGATGCATCTAGGTGAGAAAATGCCAACATGCAGAAGGATGGAGGCAGTGCTAGAATTTTTGTTTTGTGGTTTTTTTTTTTCTCTTTGCTGGCTTTTGAGCCTTCAAGTCTGGAGCTACATAAGGGAAGAGGACAGGGTGGGTAGGAAAAAAAAGATACATCTCGTATGTTTATCCTGGTTTTTGCAATCAAAATTATTAACAGAAGAACAAAGGCAGGAGAAGTCAGGGGTTCTGAAGGAGATTCTCCCTGGACTATATCTGTATATAGGGACGTATCTTTATTACACCGCAATCTTGTTACCCAGCAGCTGGTATAATAATCTCAGCTGTGGAACACTGGAGAGTAGATTCAAGATCTTAATTCTGATCCCTGAGGGGCAGATTGAAACTGGTGGCTTGAGTACCTATGGAACAAGCTTTGCAAGGGGGAGGATTTTTTTGGTGGATTTGATTATCTTTATGGAGGTGTTTCACTGCGTACTAACATTGGAAGCCTCCACAAACAGTAGGGAGTAGAGCATGGGACTTCAGTTACCTTTTGCTGTCCTTGGAGATTTTGAGCCACAAAGGAATTTCTTTGATTGTGTCAGGAAATAGGCTTTTCAGTAAAAGAATGCAAGAATAATTAAATGACATGAGTGCTATTGGGGGGTGTTAACTGAAACCCCAGTTAGTTAATGATTGTTCACAGAAGAAAAGCTTCCAAATCTGTGAATGTTTCTTCATTTCAACTCTTAGGTGCATACAGAACTGGCTAAATTTTCTTTGGTGGTAGATTAATCAGTAAAAATTGGACACTTAGAGCAAGCAAAACTTTGCATATTTCAGTGAAAACCTTAGAATAATTCTGAAATGAATAAAAGAATCACAGAATGGTTAGGGTTGGGAAGGACCTTAAGATCATCTAGTTCCAAACACCCTGCCATGGGCAGAGGCACCTCGTTCGCACTAGACCAGGTTGCTCAAAACCCTGTCCAACCTGGCCTTAAACACTGCCAGGGACAGAGCATTCACCATTTCCTTGGGCAACCTGTTCCAGCGCATCGCCACTCTTATAGTAAAGAATTTTATTCTTTTATCTAACCTAAGCTTTCCCTATTTAAGTTTTAATCCATTACCCATTGTCCTATTGCTACAGTCCCTGATGAAGAGTCCCTCTCTGGAATCCTTGTAGATCACCTTCAGATATTGAGGTCTTCATGCATCCTTCTCTTCTCCAGGGTGAACAGCCCCAACTTTCTCAGCCCATCCTCATACAGGAGGTGCTCCAGTCCCCTGATCATCCTCTTGGCCCTCCTCTGGACTTGTTCCAACAGTTCCATGTCCTTTTTATGTTGAGGACACCAGAACTGCACACAATACTCCAGGTGGGCTCTCACAAGAGCAGAGGAGAAGATTCATATTCTCTTCCATGTAGCTCTGTGCCTTAGATAAGTACCACATTGCTCTCAGAAAGTCTAGACAGTAGGCAAAAGAAATATGTTGTATAAGCCAGTTGGCATTTCAAGGATGTATCAGTGGTACATGCTTTGCTAAGTGCATCGAGTTGCATGTATTTTCATTAATTCATTATGGTTGATCTAGTTACATAAACAGGAAATGGCAACAGATTAGCTCCTGGAGCGTATTTCATATGGGATTACGTTTAATGCTGGAATTCCCATCAAATTCTTAACTTTTGAAATACTGATAATATATAACGTACTGTGCACTTTTTTGAACACTTGAGCAATGGATTCCCAGCAACACACTCAGAGCCCTAATAATCAAGATTGCATTTAGAGAAGCTTAATTTTCATGCTATTAATCTCTACAGTGGTAAGAGTAATTATTCAGTATTCACCAAGAAGCAATCCCATAACATGCACAGGGTGCCAGTATGTTAACATGGTTTGAATGACCACATAGTGAGAAGAAATGTTTCCCTTTCACCAGCAAATTATTATGCAGGTCCTTAAAAAGACTGCAAATTGTATTAGCTCGATGTAAAATTCTCTCTGTTATAAGGATCATGTCATTTCTCTTTACCCCATATGACCTCCAAAGCTTTCTATCTTCTTTAGAATCACCTTTAAGGTCTCCCTTCCAAGACTACTTTTCCTTTTATGATTTCCTTTTTTGTCCAGCACTACATTCTTCTAAGGACTTTTACCACTTTACCTATTTCTTATTCCTCTTGTCTTTTTAAACCTGTGTATTGAGGCTTTTTAAGCCTCGTGTATTGTGCAGCCTCCTCCAGTTGAGAAGGCAGAAAGGCAGTATTTGAATAAGGAGGGAACCACTGAATGTTAACTTATGATTTGTCTTTGTGTTGAAGCCATTTCAGTTTCCAATAAGGAAAGATACCTTTCCTTGCAGTGATGCAAAACAGTGAAAGACTAAAATGGTCTCTTAGAGGACACATCCTATATCTGTAAGTGACTAAACCTACAACCTAAAGGTTGTATGCATCTACCTTGTTAACCACATATCTCATTGTCTTATGTTTGTTTACTTCTGCAGTCTCCTGTGATATATTTTGACCTTTCTGAAGATAAAAATAGTCTATTTTTACTTTATCTAGCACATCCTGAGTCATGATTCAGGCTTGTAGAAACCTGTCATACTTTTCATAAAATACTAATGAACAAAATAAGTATTAAATTTGGAAAACTTTGCAACACGGGAGCAGTCTATACTGG
>JBCJKH010032812.1:0-12240 GCA_039877255.1 Loriculus beryllinus
TGCAGTGGTGGTGCCGGGGGGGGGGGGGGGGGTTAGGGAGGGTGGGGTGTTTTTGGGCTCTGGGAGCCTTTTGGCTTTGTACGCTCCGTCAGGGGCTGTGGGTGGGGGGACAGCGCGGGGATTGCGATATTAATCCATTAAGAAACAAAGAACAAATTGCCTCACTTTAAAGTAAAACGCTTCGGGGAACGGAGGTGGGTGATGGGTCTTGGAGCCCCGAGTGGCCGGTTAAATTATTAAGTGGGGTTCATATTTTTTTAGTTATTTAACACCCTCTCCCTCTCCCCCCGCCCCATAGTATTGTTTGTGCGATGCCCGATGTGTGGTGGTGCGTGGGTCCCCCCCCCACTCCGTGTCCCCCCTTGTTTTTTATCCGCTCTCCACGAGTGGGTCCCCCTCGCAGAAGTACACAGTTCATCGAGGGAAGTTGGGGGCGGGCGGACGGGGAAAACAATTATTCACATAGAGACAACGAGAAGGACAATGTCTCCGCGGCGGTTATTGCCAGAAGAGGAAAAATAGCCCGTTTGGTGCGGGTGGGGTGGGGGGGCTTGATGTGTATGTTAAAAAAAGAGAGGAGGGGGGAGGAGGAAAGAAGAATAGAAATAATGCAGTTCCAGACATTTTGTGCTATAAAAGCTTTCCTCCTCCTCGTCCCTCCCTCCCTCCCCCCGCTGCTATCCCCGGTGATCATTAGCATAGCGCCCAGTCGCGATCCTGATGCGAGCGGAGCACTCGGGCAAGTTGGGGAAAGTTTGGATGGGTGAACTTCGCCGAGAGGGAGGGAGGGAAGGAGGGAGCTGGGGTGTGTGGACCGGCCGAGCGTGTATGTATGTGTTGTATATGTATGGGGGGGGGGGGGGTGAGGGGCCATGACAGCCGGCCCTTGCTCCCCCTCCAAGCACCTAACCTCTGCCATTAATCGCTGGAGACAAACCTCGTGGGTTTGTGTGGGGTTTTTTTTTGTTTTGTTTTTTTTTTTTTTCTTTTTTCTTTTTTTTTTTCTTTTTAAACCGAAAATTGTGGGTTTGGAGCCGGGCCCCATTTATTAGGAGCATTAATAAGCTCCCAGCAGCAGGCGGGGATCGTGTGGGGAATGCGCATTGTGTGTGCCCACGGCTGAGCCTTTACATTCCCCCCGCAGATACGGAGGCGCTCGGGCACTGGACGCGCAAATATCATTTTGCTCGGACTGCTTTCCAAACATTAATTCTGGCCTTTATTTAATCCAGATGCAGGGTTTTCCTCCCTCTTCCCCTCCCCTTGGATTGCCCCCCCCCATTTGCTGCCTTATTGTTGGTTTACATTTTCTGAAAAGGCGACTGGTGTAACCTGTGGAATTTGAAATGCAAATAAAAGCCTGTGGGAGTTGAGGCAGAACAAATCAGCATTTATAAAGTGAAAAAGATTTAATGTCTTTGAAACCATTGCGAGATTTATTTATTTATTTATTTTAATGCGAGCCGAATCGTGACGTCAGGTCGTTTGGGAAAGATTTTTTTGTTGTTGTTGTTTGTTTAATTATTTTTATTATTATTATTTTTAACGTCTGAAACGCGGGTATGCGAAGTGCTTACAGGAAAAACAGATTACAAGATTAACATCTGTTAACATGATCGTTTATCTCCAGCCAAAAATAGGTCAGTCCTTTCTTAAGGAAACACGATTGCCGGGCGCATGATTAAATAATGAAATTAGGCTGATGAGTTCATAAATTAAGACACTGTGGGGACGTGCGGCGGCGGGGGTCCGTCCTGTGGCAAAAGTAATGGCATTCGGGGTCTGCCGGCGAGCGCTGCGAGGGGTCAAAGTCCCTTTTTGGGGAGAGCTGCAACTCTTCCTCCTCCCCCTCCCTGCCCCCCACCCCCCCATCGCCGGTCTCCCCCCTTCGTCCCCCCGCCCTGGGAGCCGAACTCTTTTCCTTGAGAGCGGAGAACTTTCCTCGGCGGGGAGGGTTGCGGAGGTGCTGTGAATGGAGGGGGGGGGACAGAGGGTCGGACCGGCCGCTGAGCTGAGCCCCCGCCCGCCGACGGTCCCCACCCCGCCGGGGCGGCCCCAGTCCGCGGGCCCGCCCAGCTGCCAGCGCCCGGCCCCTCTCGGCTCGGCTCGGACCGGCCCGGCCCCGGGGTGTCGGGGCGCGGCGAGGTGGGACTAGCGGCCGCTGGGCCGGGCCGGGCCGCTGCCTTCTCCCATCCTGCGCCCGGCTTCATCCTTTACATCCCCTCGGAGCTTCCCTCTCGATGGTGGGGTGTTGGGCTTCTTTTGGAATTGGATGCGAAAGTGCCCTTACAAAACATCTCCTCGGGCTTGGCGGTGCCATCGATGTTGTTCGGGTTGTTCTGGGGGCAGATTCAGCGACTTTCTAGAGGAAGATCGGAGCAGCTTTTCAGAACTGGGCTGCTCTGAGCTGGCTCCTCGGCGGTTGGGTCGGGGAGAGGTCCCAGAAGCCCGCCCGGCGAAGGGCCGCTGTGCTTTGGCCTGGTGCCATGGACTTTATTTCATGCTTGCTGCACTAAATGAGTTAACAGCCAAAGGGTTTTTCATTAACTCGAGTTGGCAACCGTGTATTTAGTTGGCTTCTCCCCCTGTCCCCCCCACCCCCCCCTCAAACCCCAGTACAGCATAATTCAAGCAGAAGCGGAGTGCATAATGTGGGTTGATGTGGGGAGCTGTCTGCTTCTCGGGATGCTCTCTTTGTGCCCCCTCCCTGTGCATGGTGTTTGGATGGGTTGATGACACAGTTTCATTTTGTGAGGTGTGTGTGTCTTGATTTTTGACTATTGCTTTGCCATGGTGCATTAAGGCCCTGTGTGCCCTAGGGGAGACCCAAGCAGGGGAAATGCTGACCCTGAGTGAGGGCAGCAACTTGCTGTTTCTGCCTTATCTTCCCTTCTCCCCCATGATGGGGTGTGTGGATGGGGCCAAGGGGGATCTGTGTGTATGTATGTGCTGGGGAGCACGCTGCTGCATGCAGAGCAGGTGCATGTGTTGTTGCAAATTGGATAGTGTTTGTGTGCATGCATGCATGGCCAGAGATGGGGTACGCTGCATTGCTGCACGAGCCACATGTGTGTACCTGCAGGTCTTGCTGGCAGAGGGATTGTGAATGTGCATGCGAGGATGGGGATTGAACGGGTGAACACGTGTGTGAGGGCACACATGCGAGGCAGGGGGTGCTTCATGGGACAGGTGCATGTGTGTGCTGATACACGCATGTGTGCGGTGCTGGGCTGTGTCCAATGGATGGGTGCAGGTGGTGGTGGGTGCTGAGTGCAACATCCTGCCTGCTTCTTGAGAGACCCCCTCTGGCTGCTAGTGGGCCATAAATAACTATTTCAAGAGGTTTTGGTGGGAGAGCAGCACCGGGGAGGGGGGGTGGTGGTAGGAGCAGAAGTTTCATGGAAGCAGGGGGTATTTTGTAGTTTTGTCTGCGGTGGCTGATTGGGATGAAGAGTCATCTCTTGTTCACTGCCAGCGTGTCCTTCAGCTCTGTAACAGCAAACCCGTGTCTGTCTGTCCTGGTCATGTGCTGCTCTGTGCAACCCGTCTTGTTCCAGGCGATGAGGAAGAGTGGGCCTTGGTGGTTTTTGGAGCTCTCCTCTGGTAGAACTGGGAGCTGGAGCACCTGAAATGTAATTAGTATTATGGTGCAGTTATTTTGGGAGACATCTTTTGTTTCACAAGAGTAGCTGCCATAGCCATCTTGAATGAACTCTGTACAATGAAGTGGTTTGCGTAGAGTTTAGGTAGCTCTAAAAATTCTTATCTGGGATTTGTTTTCAAGCCTGTAGTTCCTATAAAGCTGACTGGTGTTCAAGTGACATCTATTAGTGATAAGTGGCCTGTGTGAACAATAGGGCATTGTAACTCCTCTCTAAACTGTTGGTTTACTATGCAAAAATAATGCTTACAAAAGGAAAGAAAAAATAAACTAAACACCAACATCAGTGAGAATAACATTGTCTTAAGGAGTGATCCAAAACATGTTTAAAGAGAAGAATGGTATCTGTTAGCAGGGCTCCTGTCTAGGCTTAGCACAGCCTTCTAAAATGCTGTGTGGGACTAAAACGTGAATGACTGCTGCCGTGTGCATCCTAGAAGAGAAAACAATTTACCAGACTAGGGTGAAAGCTACCTGTTGTTATTTGCAAGTGACCTCAGTAACAGTATAGCTGGCTGAATGGAGCAACAGCAGTGACATTCAGCTTTTGTAGATTAAAGTTTTCCTGTGACAGTGACTAATGTCTTTGCTTTAAAAATTAGGTTTATCATATGTTTTTATAGTTGGTCATAGTATCTCGCTGTCACCAAGATGTAGTAATAGCAATTATCAGTACAAAAGTACCCATTGAAGGAGTTGACAATGTTTGTGCCTTCCTTCTGAATCTTTGCTTGTTACAAGTGCAGCCATCCCTCATCTTAGCAGAGGAAGATGTTTATGTCTTAAAGCTTTACGTACCTACTTCAGAAGCAGGGATGTTGTCTTTGGTTGACTGGAAAGCAAATAGCCTTTAAAATGCACCTTGTTGTGAGTGCTTGCGTGGCTGGTACCAGGCAGGCAGCCTGGAAGAGCATCACTAAATGAGTGATGTACTTATCAACTCTTGAAAACCATATGTTTATTCAGATTTGTTTTTCGCGGTCTTTATGTGCAGGTGACTTCAACAGGTATCCATCTGTAGATGCGTGTAATTCTAACTGGTGAGTTTTATGCTGAGGTCCCATCTGATGGAGGGCATCTATATTTAGTATGATCCAAAACCTGTCAACTTTGAAAGGCCTCACTTCTGTGAAGACTTAAATTCATGCCAAGTACTTTCAAGACTTTTCTGGGATTGCATACACTGTGCAAAATGAGCCAATGCTTTTTGTGAGACCAGTGATGAAGCCTGTAGATGTGTGCTCAAACTGGAAAGCTAGGTTTGACTATCTTATTTCTGAAAGTCATCAAAATAGAAAGCTGAAATACAGAGTGATTGCATTTTGCAGGAAGCAACTTGTCCGAGCTTGCAAGTTTTGCAAGTAAAATGTGCCTGTTAAAAGTTTTTGAGGCACAAGTATGAATTTGTAGGCACCTACCTTCTGAGCCTGAATGGGCACTATATTTCTGTGCAGAAAAGGGGAATGGACTTCTGTTGTTTTTTGTAGCTGTGTGATGTTCCTTGGTTGGGTAAGAGTGTGTACAGCCATCCTGTAAATTGACTTGTTACTCGTGAGCCCAGTGCTATCCCTTAATGAGCATGCTTGCTACTCCCACTGAGTACTGTGGGTTGCAGGAGTGTGGCTCTGGGTGGAATTACATTTTCTCTGTGTGAGTCTGAAATCCTTAACAATATTGGCAGTTAAACAGCTAAAACTTAGCTAAAACTCAACTGAAACTAAAACCAGGGATTTTTTTCTTTTTTTTTTTCCTTTTTTTCTGAAGTCATGCAGGTAATCCAGCTAATTAATCACTTCATGGCAACAGAAGAAAGGTCACATTTATTTGACTAGATATCTGCAATATAAATATTTGAATGTTGAAGCAACATCGCTTTTTCAAAGCAGACATCTTACATACTGCAAATGTTTATACACTTCAGTGCAAGGATAAAGCTATTCTGACTCAGCCACTAAAGACAAAACTCTGTTCTTAAGTTACCTGCTGTAACTGCACAGTAACTCCGGGTGTCATCAATACAGTACTAGGGAGTTCGAATGCCTTAACATATAGCAGTATGTCTTGATTATCACTTCTGCATTAGAAGTAAAGGAGTCTTCCTTTCCTTTTCCAGTTGGAGCAATTCTAGTAAATATTATGTTAGTGAGCCCGCATTAAAACGTGCTAGTGGCTTATGGCCCAGGTAGTTAACATCGCCATGGCTTTCATTAGGATGATGACTTCATTGCGAATGTTTACTTTCATTACCTAACTGTTAGTCAGCAAATGTTGGGTCTCTTGATCTGCTGAACCTGCTTTGCTATTTGAAGCCAGTGAGCCCTGTTTGTTTCATGAGATGGTTACTCAACATCAGTTACTCAGTTTTTGATGTTGTTTACATCTTGGTTATCTCTAGAGGCCCATCAGCATTGTAACACACTTCGTGTTAGCAGTTTTAACTTGTGTTCCTGAAACTGTATTACGGCAACAGCACTTATGCAAGCGGACTCGGGGTATTAAACATATGTTCTAAGATTAAATTAGTGTGCGGATGGACAATGCTTGCACCTCGTAAGTTGCTGCCAGAGTATTTATTGCCTAATAAATTCTAGCAGGTATTTTATAGCAGTAGCACAAGGCTGCTGTAAGATAATTCATTTGTTTACCGCTCCCGAGCTGTGAGCTAACATTACACATAGTGCCTGTTGCAGGGACACTGGGACAGTGGCAGTTTACACCATGACGAAGTCTTGTGTTGATGAAGACACTGCTTTAAACTGTTTTAAGTCTTGCCTCATAGAGCAACAGGGGCTTTTTACTGTGGATTCAAAACTGCTTATGTTCTGATGACTACTTATTGTCGTTTTTTGCTAACCTTTCATTGAAATGATTGCTTATGGAAAAGAATTTAATTTGTATCAGCAGGATATTGCATAGCTTAACGCTTGTTCAACAAAATCCATGTTTCATTACGGACTGTTGGAGAAGCCGTAGGCCAGGCATTGCGTTTACCTTGGGTTTACGACAGCTGTGTAACTTTAGTAGAGTGACTCTGAATTTACAGGGCTGTGTGTGGGGATGAATTTAGCACACAGCACTTAGCTCCTAATTAAAGCTTATAGTATTACATCCGTAATCAGGGCACTCTTAGAATCTCTAAGAAATTACTTTTTTCTTTGTCTACTCTTCCCCCTTTTCTTTATTGCCATCTTGCTTTATGGTGTTGGGAGCTTGCTTCTCCATGTTGGGACCATGATATTTACCTCTCAAAGGAAATGTTTTCTAGCAGTGTACTCCAGATTGCAAAGTAGAATAATTTTTGTGGCTCCCCAAATCTTTAAGGCCAGTTTCAGAAACTATCTAGCTTTTAATCTTCTTTTCAAAGTAAAACAGAGACTACGAAGCATATGTAATTACATTTTGTAGCTATTTTTAGACTCCTGACATGTTTCATTTATAGTATAATGGTAAAAACAAATACTCAGCACAGAGGCTAAGACAGGCAATTTTCAAACCAACAGCATCCGCTTCAGCTACCCTGTGTGTATTTCATACATGTTTGCTTTAGTCTTTTCGTTCTTTTTGGTTGGGAGTGTACCGAAACTGTGTGTTTCAGTACATGGCTGGGGGGTGCAGAGAAAATGAGAGCTCTATCGGGCAGGTCCTGTTGGGAGTGTTTGCTGAAAATCAGATCATATGTCAGTGAGTTTTAACGCATTGCATGCACACACACACATGCTTTGCTTTTCTGGCAGGTAAAATAAAGGCAGAAAGGTGAGTTGGCTTGTCACTATTTTTACACTGCATAGAAATGCATGTGCTGGCTTATTATGAGGGATAAAGCTGAGTTAATAGAAATTTTTCCTTGTCTTTTTAAGAAAGATGGTGAGCAGTGAAGTGGCATTAGTTTTCAGTGAAGAAAGAGAGAAAAGAAAGAGCTGGTGGAAATTGAGGTGTTTGAGTCACAATTGTAGCCTCGTTTTAAAATGATCATGTTTATTTATTTTAAACTAGATTTGGGAAAGAAAATAGCCATGTTCTTTGTTTTTAAAGGGTAACGTGTATGCGCTCACCATATGGTAGCATTTAACCCATATTGTATGGGCTGACAACAAGTCACATTTATGCTCTTGATTTATTTCAGTGTTTCAGAATGTTCTTTTTCTGCAATCTAGTACAACAAACGATGCATTTAGGGTTGTGCAATGTTAACTGTGTCTTTAGCTGTTTTGCCTCATTGCTAGAATTATACCAGGTTCATGAGTGAGCAGTTTTATTTTCTTTCTTCCACCCTTCCAAAATAATTTTCTTAAGAAATAATCGGTCTCTGAATGTTGAAATGATTTGTGGGAAGAGTTACAAACAATAGCCAGTGACACGGTGTGTTGTAAAGGACTGCGGAGCGAGGTGTTACGGTCTCTGCTGGCTGAAACTAGAGCTGCTCCTTTGATGGTTGAGGATATGCTTGGGAAGACATTCTGCCCCACTCCCGCTCCAGTCTTCATGCAGAGGTTGCTTGGTTGTCTATTTTAATGGATGCATTCTGGCTTCCCTTGCAGTAGACTGTGAGGCACCTGTGTTGGTGAGCTGGTACCAGTATTGGCAGCCACAAGTATGGTAAAACCATGAATCAGGCAGTTTAAGGATTGACTTAAACTATGCAATTAGGGAAATAAAGTCTCTTATTTTCGTTTTGAATTTGGAGCCCCTGGGAGTTGTATTTTTAGGCTTTCTTTTCCCCATCACATCATTCCTAGCTATGCATATCTTCAGGGTTTCAGAAGACAGGGTTCTACTCGAAATTCCCAAGGCATGCGGTAAACAGGAGTTAGCCCCATACGGTGCGTCGCGTGAGAACTCCCAAAAGTCGGTGTCACTCCTTGGTGAGGTACCAGTTGCTCACCATCTGTCTCTGAAAGTCGTTTCTTTTAACCTTGGAATGCAGAAATATTTCAATAAGGTTATTCATGTGTTTGTGTGAAGTGTCTGTAAGAGCACTGAAAAACTGCTAAGCTTCTTATTCCAACGTGGTGTTTGAATACTAATGTATACCAATTAGGAATGGCTGACGTTGTAATTTGGAGAAGTTGAAAGGAGCATTAAACGCCACCCTTCCAACACTAAATACAGCTTTTCCTCCCGTTGTAGCTGCTTACGTGAAACCAAGGGTCTGTCTTCCAGATTGTTGTGCTAGCATGTTGATACATCCTTGGATAAGTTACCAGTCTCACGTATTATCAGGTCAGCCCCTTTGCAATATCCTGTGTATAACTGTACCTTTAGCTGATTAACACAGTGCTTTCTTGGTACTGTTTTGAATGACTCTGTGAATGCTTATTTTAAGACCATTTTTAGGGAAGTGTTTTCTTCACTACTGAGAAAAGCTGAACGAAATCTATAAATACTTACTCTAATTAGATTTGCTCTGTTTGTCTCTTCTCTTTTTTTTTTCCCCTTTCCCCCAGATAAATTTTACCTCTGTAATGAATGCTGTGATCTTCAATGCATAATTTATATTGACATTAATAATGATACTTGGAGAATGTTTTAATGCCAGTCTGAGAAAACATGACAATTTATGGTGATAAACCTGGTCCCATTAAGTTGGAACATCTTTCAGTAGAGAGAGCTGTGACTGTTGGTGGTATGATGAAATAACCCTTCTCATTGTGGCAAGCATACTGGAGACTTCATCTTATCATGAACGGTACATACCAGGTGTCAAGTGACATACCAGACACACAGCTTTGCTTCTGAATGACTCCTTCCAATTAGAAAGTAATGGCTTTAAGGGGATCAACCGAGTAATCGGAGTCTCCCAGTTCTCCAGTGCCAAGAGGTGTATATTTGCAAATGTTATTTATTTATCTGCTCTTAACTGAGTTCCAAAATTGTTGGTAACCTTGGGTGAGTGTGGTAGTGGTTATAGGGAAATATGTGGAAATCGTGGGATTAATGGTTTAGCAGTCGGGATTAAAAATAGTCTTAGCAAATTACCCTGTTGATACTGAAGCCAGAATCTGTTAATGGGGTTACAAGCAGATTGGTTTATCAGTCATTTATTTTCTAGGTTGATTAGGGATTATAGGTTGCCATGTATTTGTATCACAAAAATAAGCAATGCAAAAGGAGAAGTTGGCTAATATTTCACTTAAAAGTTCCATGCACTTAAAAGGAGGGTGGCTGAAGCTCAGAAGGGTCTTCTAAGACTGTGGGCAGCCTTTTCTCCCCAATTTTAATGCTTTGAAGTGGATGTCTGAGGAGCATAGGTATTGTAGTGGGCTGGCTTGACTTGTTAAAAGTCTGAAAAAGGGAGTGAAAGCAGTAATGTAATTTGTGAAATTCATGCAGGCCACTAAATATGAAATGTCAAAATATCTGTTGCTGTTGCTGTTATGTCTCCTGCTGTTCCAGTGCAGAACAGAGCATTTTTGTTTAGTCATGATAATGCATATGATGTGCAGTCTGAGCAATAGACTGGAGACTTCTGTGTGTCCTTGTTATAACCTGCAAACAAACTGACTTCGTGTGTACCCCTGCGTAACAGCAAATCTGACTGCTGCCTATGTACTTCAGGTTGTGTGTCCATCTCCAAGTTAGGCATAAAATTGCAAACCAGGGTGTCCCCTCTCAATCCTCATAGGAACATGAGAGCCACGGTGGAGTCCTGTAATATCTCAATATTACTCTTCTGCTGTCTAGCTCAGGGGGTGCTGTGGCTTTCATGATCCTCTTTGCTACCTCGGTGTACAGCTTGAGGTAGCCCAGTGATGTTTGTTGGCTTTTCAGTTTATTGGCTTGCCACGTGAAATGCGATTAAAATGGCAGGTGAAGACTTCTGCAACTTTTTAGGTCGGTTTGGAGCATTGGAGATGATTGGTGGAGAGACTTGTAACTGGCTTTGCTTCCTTGGATCTGACAGAAAATGAGGGGGGAAACAAGAAGTTTAAGAAGAGAAATGTGACCTGATTTGAGAGAGGAATGGAAAATACTAGCTAAAAAGGAATCCACGTGGGACTGGCCGGTTCAGCAGGCTGAGGAAGAGGAAGGAAACAGAGTCCTTGAGATGTAAGACATCAGTCTAATTCCTTACCCATCTAAAGCCTAGATCCTCATCTCCCCCTGCAAAAAGCTTGTCCAAGCCTCCTGCAGGCTCTGGGACTGATGTCCAGGGGTCAAGGCTTGTATCATGAGACTGGAGAGGAAGACAGATGGTTATCCCCTTAATGTGGCTTCTCTGCACGTGAGGTTTTTGCTCCCGGGGGACGGGAGATGGGAGAGAGAGCGTAACAGATGCGGTGAAGGATGAGCAGCCTAGGGCAGTGGCAGGATAGAGAAGTTTGTCTGAAGTTTGGCTTGAGTCCCCTCTCTTGCGGGTCGTTGTGTAAACCAGAGTGCAGGTTAATCTGCAGCATGTAGGGATCCTTCAGTGATGCTGCTGCCTTGGTAGGATGGGGAATGCTGCCCTCGCAGTTGATACTTACCCTGCGGAGGAGAAAACCCCCATGACTCATTAGAGTCTCTGTCTTCTCTTATCCCCATGAAGAGGGCACACTTCCTCTTAAGCTGAAGTCTCTTCAGCATGTAAGAAAAAGGACAGGATGATCAGAAGTGTGAGTCTGACAGCTAAGAAGATGCTAGACATGAAACAGATTTTTGTTGTTCTTACAAACCCAGTTTATCTTGCTTTGTTCAGTGTATTATACAGAGAACAGTATTTGAAAGGCTGAATTCTCAGTTTCTCATTCAAAATTCCATGCAAAATGAAGTTTTCAGTTTGAATTTTCTCAGTAATCTTTTAAAAATAAAGTATTTGTGTATGTGCAGGAGTAAGTGAATGTGGAAAAAATACATGAAAAATAATTTTGTGGAGAAGAAAGAAAAGCACTCATCACAATCCTCCCTCCTTCACTTCCATGCTTTTAGGGTCTAGAGGATTTTGACAAGCGTAGTGTGGGGTTCTCTCATGGAGTTTTACAGCAGCTCTGAGAAGTTTATTGAAGACCAGATACCCAGAATTACTCTCGGTGTAATTCCACCCACAAGGTTACACCTTGCGTTTGCGATAGCAGAGCTGTGCCAAGATGAGCTAGTTGACTTGTAAAGATCTCTCAGCCGTTTCATGGCTGGCATCAGTGTCAGTCTCTGCAGAGGCAGTGAAGAGCTGGTGCAGGCAGCAACCGCTGCAAAAGCTGGGGGAGAGGGAAACACAGGGCGTGAGGAGCTGAACACAGCCGTAAAGGAAAGGAGAATGTAACAAGACTGTGCAGAAATAAGGAGGGAGAGAATGGGTGTTCAGAAGAGCCGTGGATGTCCAGGAAGACTATTGAAGGTGAAGAATGCATTTCCCTTGTGCCTCGGGATGCTGACTTTCTGTAGGTGGGTGTCTTTGTTCTTTCTCTCAACACAAATCACCATCGCAGGAATCTGCAATTATCTGCGTTAAGGTAGTAAAGTGATTGTTGCCCCTTGGTGATGCTTTTCTTCGTGAGCAGTGAGCCTGAGGTGGCGGCTGGAGCTCCCCCAGTCACTGTGTCCCTGTACAGCTTCGCTGGATGTTGCTCTCTGGAGTAGGTTGATATGGTCTAACTGAGATCTTG
>JBCJKH010032816.1:0-16559 GCA_039877255.1 Loriculus beryllinus
CTGTCCATGTCAGCGACAAAGATGTTGAACAAGACCGGTCCCAACACCAATCCCTGAGGGACACCACTCGTCACTGGCCTCCAGCCAGACACTGAGCCATTGACCACAACTCTGCGTTCGGCCGTCCAGCCAGTTCTCTGTCCACTGACCTGTATGCTCTGTGCTGTCAGGGTTGTGTTCTTTCTCTTTCCTTCTCAATAGGATGATCTCCCTCTCTCTTATTAATCACAGAATCATGATGAAAATGTATGTAAATCAAGGAACAGAAATATCTTCATGTTATTTTTTTGAAATCACAACACAGCATATTCACTTGCTGGATCAATCCAGACCTGATTTACCGGAAGCTGAAAATAAAAAGAAAATATAACTTTAAAGGTATTCTCCTAGCAGGAAATCTAGCAGCATTCTCAAAAAGAGTCAACAAGGCCCTTATCCTTTTGTGGTGATACCTGAGCTTTGCTGGGTTACACAATAGCTTCCACAGCCATTACGAGGCAATGGTATTCCTGGTAGCAACGTTAGAAGAATGAAAATGTGTGTTTCTTTGTATTTGCAGAATGCTTTTCATTCAGAATAACTACAGTTCAAACACTGCAATTGTTCTGTTCCCATCTAAAACAGTCTACAGTGGGCTGTTCAAAAGCTGTTATTAAGTAATAAAAAACCCAAGATAGTTTAGGGCATGCATCTGTAGAGCTCAATAGAGTTCTTTTAAATATTTGCCCCAGTATATCAGAATTCATACTGCAATGGCAGAACTGAAAGTGCGTAGGACACAGGGTTTTAAAATACAAGGTTCCACACACACAAACTAATTTTAAAGTCTGAAGTTTAAAATAAAATTTAGGGGACAACCCTCCAAAACTAAATCAAGTATTTTCCACAAGAAATTGGTTGACACCACCACTGATGCTCAGGGACTGGCTTTCAATTAGATGAAATAATCCTCTGCACACTCACAGTTTAATGTAAGAACTGTCATATTGAATACACACATACATTCTTTCTTCTAGTGAATTCCCCATAAAAATCTTTTCTTCTCAATTATTCATCAATCAGCACAGTAGTGCTGAAGGGCTCTCTTTAGAAAGTAAAGGGGAATATTTTCCTTTAGAGTAATGACCTGCATGAACCTAAAATTTGTAAATGTACTTTATGCAGAAGTTCAGGAGTTATGTTGAAGTTGTTAGTGTTTCCATCCTCCCAAGGAAGAGCTGCTGCCTGTTGCTACATCAGTAAAACTTGCAAAGCAGAAGTGGATGCGTTGCACAAGTCTGAATGTGTGGAGCAATAGGGTGGGTAAGATTTATGTCCCTTGTACAGCAGAATTGTTTGGGTCATATACCGTGTCTATTTGTTCAGAATTTCTAGCTCTTTCTAATCTGCCCAAAGTCTGAAAATCCATTGGAACCAAAGTGTAGGTACAAGAGAATGAGCAGGTATTGACCACTCAGGAACAAGTCTGGAGACTCAGCCTGCCAGAACTGCCCACCTGTTGGGCAGTTTTCTACAGCACTGCTGTTAAGCTCTCCCACCACTACCCATATCCAGCACCAGAGGATGTGCTTATGACACTGAGCCCTTTCTCTCCTCTGTATCTTCTCTTAACCAGCAGTGGATTGTGCCACTTGCAGCAGATCAAATCTGCGATGAAGGAGAGGTTATTTGTTCTTACATGGATGAAATAGAAAGGAAAAAACAAACCTTTCATTTGCCATGTAATTCCTTTCTGTGTGAACCTATTGCCTTTTGCCCTTTGCCTTTTGTCTCTACATGGCTTCCTTCAGGAACATTTAATTACAGTGAATGCTCTCTCCCATGAGTCCGTAAATTCTGCTTTCAGAGGTTCAGGGAAACAGTATGTGCATAAGATTTCACTGCCATTGTTCAATTTGCATTGTTCAGGGTATTAATTTAATTTTAGATACCTCACCACAGTCAGGGAAAAAATCTCTAAATTAAATTAGCTGATAGCAAAAGCATCTAATGTGCAGCAAATGGGATTGCATTTTGCTTACATTAAACTAAATTAATATTTAGTTAAGTGGTGTATTATTCAACACATCACCAATACAGAGCTTGCTTAATAATGATATTTTGATTATGTTTTTCTAATTCAGGTCAGGCTGAATGACAATATGACAGTAGTATCTGACAATAGCATTTACCTGAGAACTAAAATCAGTCTTACATGAGATTTATATTTATTCCTCTGGAAAATATTTTAATTAAACAGACACACCAATTCATTCTGTTGTATACAATGTTTTAATAAATTGAACCCAAGATAAAAATTGCCTTACTTCTTAGCAAAGTCAGAGCTTCCAAAATTTCTGTGTGTGGTTGAGAAACCAAGTTGAAACATGAACACTTGCTGTTAAACAGCACTACGCAGAAGGCACTGCTAGCTTGGACCTCCTGTTAGCATCATCACACATTGTATAAAACGAGAAGTTTGTCTTCAAGGACAGTAGTGGTGCCCTGAGAGCAGCTTTGGGATTGTGGGCTCTCCCTGGAGAATCTACAGGTAAAACTTTCTGACGGGTCTGTATATGATGCCAAGAATCAAACGTTTGGGGTGATAAGGGCCAAGAGATTAAAAATCAAAATATTTCTTTATTTTTCCATTTTGCTTGCTTTGTACATCTGGCAGTATCAGAGTATTGCCCATTCCACTATGTCCCCTCTTTAGTTACTCATGCTCCCCATTCAAAAGCACATCTGATTGATTAACTAAGAGCAGGGAGCACTTCTATTAGCAGATGCACATGCTTTTGCAAACCACAGAATTTCTAACACAGGTACAGAGTAATTATTCAGAGACTGAAGTTAGAAGCCAGAAATCAGAAAACCTTGTACAAGTTAGAAAATGAACTATAATCGTAGCCTAATTTTGCTGGATCAGCTTCAATTTTTCAACATCCTTATCTGACAAATTGCTAGTAAAATTAAATACTGATCTTCACAATCTTCACATCTTCAAAACCAGATGCCATACAACAGGACAAGAAGAAAAGTGACATACAAGACAATTCCAACATAAGGTGTTGGAGGAATGTATCGGATTAAGTAATAAATAGTGGCTAAAATCACCTCAGGTGCAACGTCCTAAGTAACTGATTTCCCTCTTTTGCAACCCAAATGGAAAACAAAAGCCAAACCAAAAATTAATTCAAATGTAACAAATCCATGGATTTGATGGAAAACAGAGCATTTTGGGTTTGAGTATTTTAAATGCTTCTGAATTTGAATAAACTTAGTGATGCAATGACCTGTCAAACCCCAAAAAGTGTTCTGATGAAATACAAATGTTAGTAAATATTTTCTGGAGATGATTTTGATTGCTGCAAGATCTCTATTTAGCTTTTTCATAAAGCTTCTTTTATAAGGTCAGCCAGTCTCTTGAAGGCCTGCAATGACACAAATATGGCTCACATTTATATTCCAGCATTACTTAAACAGGCAACATGTCAAACCTGTAAAGCTCCTGAAACCAACCTACCCATTATACAAACTCAATATTTTATACTGCAAAATTCTGCTAACAGTCTCTGTTTTCCTTTTATAATGTATAGGTCTGGAGGCTCCAAAGGTGAAAGTAAAGGAAGAACAGTTGAGTGGGGAAGTATAGAAAAGATACATTTGACTATCAATAGTATGGTTGTGAATTACAAAGAATAAGAAGAAATAGAACTACAAAAGAAGGATTAGAAAGGCAGCAGAAGCACTTAGAAGTTACAAACCTTCACAACTGAATGAAAGTACAACTACAAATACCAAACTGTTTCAATCACCGGAATCAAATGAGTATTAAATCTGCACAAATAAATGTCTCCTATATACCACTGAATTTATAGATACAGCCAAATATAATCCAAACTGTAAAATATGTAGATTTGTTCCTGAGAAATTAAATACGACATATATGTAAATTGTATGCAAGAAAAACAATATTCTTTCTTATAAAAGATTGACAACACACAGAGAAACAGGTAATTCAATCTCAGGAATGGAAAGTCTGGAAAATAAAAGATATATGATGCCTGCTAACGCTAAAGCAAATAGCAAAACTTACTCTAGCCTCCATATAGCCTTTATCTGGGAGGGTTAAGTGTGAGAATCTCCATATATGAGATTCACAGAAAAATTTCAAGTGGTCCTAAAAATCTGGTACCTTTCACGTCATTTCGTCTTGGCTAAGAAAACAGCTAATTCTGCTTCAAAAGTACTGCTTCATAACCCAAGTACTAAACAAATGTTTAAAAACGTTTGCTAAAATGTTTACTAAAATGTTTACGAATGTTAAAAAAAGTACTAACACTCAAGAAAACACATAAGGAGAAATAAGCAGAAATAAGGGAGCATTATTACGTGAGATACTGTCTTGGTAGGGAAGTAAAACAAAAAAACCTCACCAGATCCATTTGGGCTGGGGAAGACAAAGAGAAGGAGGCTCTGACATAAGAACTCGGCTCTGAACTATTGATATTGAATGCTCCTCCAGGAACCAGTAGCACCTAAGAAAAATTGATTAGCCACCTGGTTATTGCCACTTGTGCAGTTTTAAAACACTATGTTAATTCAATTTGACAAGTCTCGTTGCTGAAACACTGGGATCAGAACATGGCATAATGTATTTCTTCAAAATCAGAAGCCAAAAACATGCATTTGAGTCAGACTTTTCAAAACAAAATCAAAGTGCTCTTACATTTTGTTTACATAGGCTGGTGGGTTACCAGGTCTGCCTTATCATCGCAATGTTTCGAAGCACCAGTAAGGTGGGATGTAGTTTACTCAGTACACAGTGCTGGCTCTTATAATTATAGAAATAAAATCCCACTTAATTTCTCTTATTGAAAAGAGACAGTGGACAGCCATTATTCATACGGGTATGTATATTAACATTCTGTATGTATGTTGTATACATGATGTATTGTGCTATTATAATTGTTTAAATTTAAGTAAGCTGATTAAATATCAATGTCTGAATAGAGACATAAAAATATTTTATTAATTAGTCACTATGTGACTGTGCCTGACTTGCAGACTCAGTGATGGTAGGTGGCAAGTTGCCCTGATTTTTTATGTATGTACATATGTGTGGATAAATGTGGTAAAATTATTTTATCCTCTCATTTAATTTTAACATCATAAGCCATTAAACCATAGGTCATACTTCTTTCTCTAAAGCTTTTTCCATGATGAGCTGCTGTGTATCAGAAATACCCTTAATTTTGATCCATAAGAACATCCCAGCAGCAGGAGGGTACCATTCTGCCAAGTCTGGGGAGACAGAGAGAGAGAGAAAACAAAGGAATTGGGAAAGAGACTTCCCCCCCCCATCTTTAACTGATACATCATTGATTCAGTGAATAGTAGATTTGTTGCTCTGATAACCTCAAAGGGAATGTTGGCCACATATTCTGACACATTATTCAAAATTCCGACACACTTTAGGGTATCTCAGTGGTATTATACTGTTTTGACACTTTGGGACAAAGAGGGCCTAGCCAGGTCAACAACCCCTGGTTGTTCACATACATTCAGGAAAAAAAAAGAAATACTTCATATCTAAACCCTGGAATTAGCAAGAGTAAGTACACTAATGATTGTGTGATACCCAAGTACCCAACTCCCATGAAAGTATCATCTAAGGCAGGTGGGCAGTCCTTCAGCAGTTATTGCTGATTCCACTTAAACTGACTAAAAGGAGTGAATCCCTAAGTGTAGTTGCATTATTGTTGATCAAATTTTTCTATGCTGTGTGATTAACCACAAAAGGGAATTTCTGACAAAAAAAAAAAAGGATTATCATTACTGCTGTATCAATTATTTATTTTTTTGAAATTAAAGCCACTGAATCTGATGACTATTTCAGACAGAGATTTTAAGGACAGAGATTTTAAACATAAACAGTATAAGAACATAGTGGAGTGAAATATATGCTCTTTGTAAAAGTGCTTTATGCAGTCATGTCGTGAGCTTTGTACTCACCACAATCCCCTTGTCCCACCAGAAAAGCAGGAAAACAGCAGTACCAGATAATTTGTCCTAAGCTGAATATTTAATGTCATTGATTTGCTATAATGCTTATCTGTCACTTCAGTCAAGAGATGAACTTCAGTGATTTTTCTTGAACACAATCATGATAAACAGTTAGGAAAAAATTTAAGTAATTAGCTATGTTGCACTCACTGACCTTTTAACCACTTGTCAGCAGCAGTGAGCATTGCATCCCGCTGGGTCCTGTAGAACTCTACCACTCTGAAAGTAAATTATCAGTTCAAAGACATGATCTCATTGAGCTTCAGAGTACATTTCCTTCCAAAGGGAGAAACAATGCTTTCCTACTTAAACAACTGAAGTGTACACTTAATGGAAATATAAACATATCGTAGATGGGCAAATACAATATACTGTGTGTATAAAACACTGTATATGTATCAGAGAGGTCTTGAATGCTTCAGCATGTCTCCAACAAAGCACAGATCAACCACACAGAGAAAGCGCCTGCCTGGCTGCTTCTTAAGCTTTACATATGTCATAAAAACTTGTTCAATATTATATCCATTCTGTATCAGTGAATGCAAGTCCTGTCAGCAATATTTACTGCACAAAATGGGCGTATTGAAGAGAATTAAGGACCTTACACATATGCAAAAACACAAGACTCAACATTTGTGCCTTTGGGTTGAATTTCTGTAATAGGTACACATGGCAATGGTATTTCACAAAACATATGATAAACGTATCATGGCTATTTGACAGCTTCCCCTTTTCTACACTTCTGAATCTATCTCCTTCTCACTTTAAGTGAAGCTTACAAATAATTCAATCTCTTTCTGGGGAAAATGAGGAAAATTACCCTAACCTAAGTTTCAACATGGACAAGTCTTTTGTTAACATGTGGCAGCTGTGCCAGGGGAGACACAAGAGAAATGCCTGATAGAGAGTTCATGAATCAGATGGCAAATGTGCTCCCAACTCTAGAGAAAACATACTCAGTAATTTGCATAATTTTATATACTCTCTGAACCAATAGCTTTAATTTGTGGGTGTATTTTAGTATATCTGATAGACAAACACCAGCACACACTCATACAGTTCTGGGACTGAGCCTACACCAATTGCTATATTCTACATGAAATGGTGAATCTCACTTTTACACACTGCAAATTCTGTTGCAAGATTTTGCCTGTTACCATTTTTCTCTCATGTCAGAATGAAATTACAACTAGTAGTAAGGCAAGGCTTACACAAAAATGTAACCGCTTGAAATAACAGACTAGATCCTACTCAAACACATACTCTTAACAAGTCAATCTTGTCCAAATAAAATCACCTGGAAGATATTCCAGTCAGCTGTTGGACCTCATCAATAAGTCACCTGACAACTGAGCCTAAAAGGTTATAAAGGGTTGCAGCTAATTTAATGCAGTACTATTTTCATTATCTCAGAGGAAGAGTGATCTTCTGGCTTAACCAGGCATGCCTTTTGGTCTAGAAGAAGGAGGTAAGTGGAGAAATACACTTGGGATATGTTTTTCAAAGTGCTGAAAGTTGAGCTGAAGAGTGGTTCAAGTTTCCTTGCAAAGCCTGTCTTTATGTTCCTAATCTTTAAAACAAGGGCTAGGGCTGCTGTGTCAGCTTTGGGGGTTTTGCTGCTTTTTTTAATGCTGGTATTTACAGTATGAACAACAGGCAGGTGCTGTGGGGATAGAAGTGCCTGTTACAGTGAGGTATAAGAACTTTTTCTATGTTTTGCTCATATTCCTGTTTATAGGTCTCTGTAGAGTTTACCCTTGCTAAAGTAGGAAGCTTGGGGTTCTAACAGCAATCAAGTATGGTGTCTGAAATGAAGCATGGATAGTCAACAGAAACTATGTTCTTCCAGCATAATAAATGAAAGCAAAATGCATGTCACTTAGTATGCAAAAAAATGTTCTGTTTCCAAAAGTGGCAATAAAGGCAGTGCTTAGCAAATGCAGGTGAACCTTGCTGTAGATCTTTCCATCAGCATCCAAAATCATTAAGCTGAGGATATGAAGAGGGTGAATCCCTGCGGAGATAGTGAGGCAACAATTCCCTTTATTGAAGCCATGTTGACCAGTTCTCAATAGACTATGTGCTCGGTGGTCTTAGCTTTTGCTGTAGACTGTACCACATCAGCAGAGAGTCACTGCCTGGGAACTCCCAGGATCCTCTTGAATTCTGTTCACATGGGAGCTGTGTAATGACTGGGCCTATGGATTGGCAGACTGCTGATTTGTAGTGGTAGGTTATATGCCCCGACTTGCATGTCTGCAGTTTCACACTGAGCTCCTTCAGGACTCTTGTGTGAGTACTGTCAGTCTTTGTGATCTGGCTTTGTGATCTGATCCATCTCCTCTTTTTTTCTACAAAGAATATTTTACGTAGGAAACAAGAAGCAGAAGGACAAATGATGGGATTCAGCATACGACATGCTCCTACCTGTCTGTATGCTCCAAGAAACCCTTTTCTCCCCATTGCTGAAGCAGCTGTAATATCATAATCTAAAGAAATAAAACATATCATCAATAACATATTTTAAACAGGACTGTTTTGCAGTCATCATAAGATACATTTCCTGATGCATTATTGAAAATTCCGCACAAGCAATAATTGCATTTAAGGTCTTTTGGAGCGTTTTATAAACAGAGGTGGCAACAGAAACAGGCCACTGTAGTCCATGTTACTGCTGTCTCTAAGGATCATGGCAGTGTTTGGGTATTGGGGTGGAGGGAAGAAAAATGGATGGATAGCTAAATATGATAATCAGGGAGAAAAAGGAAGGCAGTGTATGTTAATGTACTGTTGTGCCCATAACAGCCTCTTTGTTTTAATGCTGCCTCTCACAAACTAATGGAGCTGGAAGACATAAGTAGTATTTACATGAGCTCAATGTCTCCTTTCCTTAGAATTAACCATAACGGGGCTGTAGTTGGTAGCCTACTTTGTAAGTTTTTTGTGGGCTGCCAGTATTGTTCTAATTATAAAATAATTGGGGAAAAAACACCCAACCAACCAAAACCCAACTCTGAGTGCTTATTCCAATGTATGCTTTCCATTGAGGTTTTTCAAGGGAACCTACTAGCAAGAGATAAAATATTTTATATCTTTACTCTTAAAATCTCAGAAATAAGGGCATATTAGCTGTGCTTTCCGTGCACCGAGATACCATCTAGCTAGCACTGGTTGTAACTTCTATGGCAGTCTGTCTTCCTTTGGCAGAATTGATAATGTATGTGCTTATAAACAAAACTGCAAAAGTGCAAAGCAGTTTGTGGTTTCTTATGACCTGGAATATCTTAGCTTTTCTAAATGTAATTCAGTTGACAGTTCAGTACTTGCCTGTGTGAAAGTGCTGGTGTGCATTGTTGAAACCTGCATGTGTAGAATAACTCTGTCAATGAGAGGCTTGGGTCCTGTCAGAAATCCTATTCTTAACCTACAGAACAAAACAACAGAAAAAAGTTAATACAGAAATGCAATGTGCTAATACTTCACGTGAGTTATGGTTTAATTTCTAACTGGGAAAACATGTAACCATTTCATTGGTTTTGTAAGGATCTTTTATGCTTTTATCTGTACTTAATACTGCACCTTTAATAAGCCCCAGGCTTATGCAACTTATGACTATTCAAAGTAATGAAATAAAATCATTTAAGGTTTTTTTAATGCATACAGTAGCTTCTTAGTTCTGAGACTTCAGAACATATCCCATATTTTTAAGCTTTTCTCTGCAATCATAAAGATTTAGATGACTCAAAAGTAAGGAAGGATAGGTTTTCACATAATGAAAAATCATGAGTGCTCAGGCTTTCTGAAAAACAGATGGAAGCAACAAACAGCTTTACTCTTTCACTCCCTTTCAGTACTGCAGGATAAATGGAATTTAGACTGATAAACTAGATTTTTATTTGTGCTTCAATTCTAATGATCCATCTTTACAGACTGGTTCAATTTTTTCTTTGAAGAAAAATAGAACCAGTAAAATTATATGTCTGATAAAGACAAAAATGAACCATGGCTTTTCAGTGTCACTTTTGAAAGTGCCATCACACTTAGCATCATGGTATCACCTCACTTTCTCAGGTATAGGGTTATAATGACTAGCTGCCAGTGCAGAATTCATTTTCTTATATTTTATACCAAACAAAAGCAAGTTAATCAAGTATGTTCATTTGTGTGAAAGGCAAAACAGCCAGCCAAGTTTTTCAGGCAGAGAATTGTAAGCCTAGAAGACAAGAAAACACTACAATGCTACGAACAGTTTGTGGAGAATGCCACCATTTCTTTCTGTACTACAAGTTTAGAGAGTCTGCAGGAATGGTAAGAGATAGGAGAAATGGAAAAAGAAGAGAGAAAAGCTGCTAGGGGTTCCAGGAACAAAGCTAGATCCAGCATATGTCTTTCTGCCTACATGGTGCCTGCAAGAATGGGCTGCCTGGGGGGAATAGTTATCAGTATCAGAAGAGAAACAAAAACTGGAGTTACATGACTGCCAAGAGGTAACATGAAAAGTGAGTGGACTGCAAAAAGTTGTGGATCCAAAAGTGAATTCCAGAAATGGATAGGTATTAGATGAAAAAACTGATGTCTCTGATCATTTTGTATGAAGTCTTAACTGAACAGGCAGTGCTGAGCAGTCCAAAGCTGGCCTTACCCAGATGAGAGAATTTTAGAGAAAGAGTCGGTCCTGATAACTCGGCCATCCACATCCATTGAGAGGAAAGTTGGAGCCCATGGCTTGGAAGAAAAAGAAAAGTAAATTCAAGATGCTAGTCAAGATTATGATGTAATAATTTTCTTTACTATGAAAACATAATTAATTTCTTAATGAATTATTTTGATAGTATTTTGGTGTGCATTCCAAGGGAAATAAATGCAGTAACTTGCTGGCAAGAGGCTGTTTAGGGTAGCTGCCTGTGATTACAATATTTCATGAAAGTCATCAAGAAAGCAGCCGTTTTTTGATGCTTAGCCCACTGTTTAGCATACAAGTGTTTAGTTCAAGTTTTGGTATGAAGCCACAAGTAGAAGACAAAAATAATTATTTCTTTGCCAAGATTTTTATTATGGAGTGAACAGACACTGTAATTTCTAAGATGGGGCTCTGTGGCTTTTAGATATATCTTAAAAAATAATAAAAAAATCAGAAGCTATGGCCAAATTTTGATGATCGGACTAAAGCACACTTTTTACTTATCAGTAGTTCTACGTTTATGCCTTGTCCCTTTGCACTCTCTAGAAAAGCTATGTAATGCTATTCAACAAGAGAAACGGTTTTATTGTGTCCTTCCATAAAAGTGTATTGCAAAACAGAAAATGCCGAAACAGTGTTCAGCATTCTACTGGGGTTTTACTGCTTTGTAAGACCAGCTTCTAGGTACTTGTGCAGACTCTGTTACTGTACACCCCTGTGTGAAGATGGGTCAACAGCCAGTTGTTGGGGAACATTTACACGAAGGAAGGAACCTGCCTATCCAGTAGTACTTCCTGTGGTATCTGGGAAAATTCTCTCAGGTTCTCCAGAAGGCCAAGGGGTAAAATTAACATATGGTGGATCAGGAGTAGGCAATCTTCCACTGAAAGAGATGGGGCTGAAGGGATCATTAAGGGGCTGCTGTTTTCAAGTGCTGCTTCAGTGGCATACTCGTTTTGGTCTGGAGGCAAAGTCTTAGCTATTTTGACTACTGCAGGAAATTTTGTCCTGTAATAAGGCTTGAGGAATATGAACATGACTGAGGCAATGAAATGCCAAAAAGTGGACAACAACTGAAAGTAGCATAGACCGTGAGGTCTGCAACTACCCTGGAGTAGGACGTGAAGGGACATGCAGAAGATCCATGGCTCATATCTTGGGTCTCTCCTGGGCCAGAAAAGGTATAGCTAAGGATTATGGAAGACAAATTACCTTTTCAAACTGAACAAAGTAGTAAGGATCATCTTCTATTATGAGGAAATCATATTTTCTTGCAAGCTAAAGAAATTAATAAAAAGAAAAGATTTATTAAAATCTAAAGACACTGTAAATTAAGTACTCACTGTACCCTGGGCCTATTACCAGGACCATATTATCCTGTGTATTGCTCATCCACTGTATACAAGACCCTATCAAGAGAAGCTTTCAAATGCTCAATTTGGACATAAAGCAATTATAAGAGTAAACATGGTAGCTGAAGTACAAAGTCAAGTGTAGTAACTGAATCTGTTCCACAGTAGTGTTCCAGCTGTGTAGGAATCTTGCAGTAAGTGCAGTTAGAGGCCTATGGCAAAGATATTGGCAAACAATGGGGGTACTATTGCAAAAACAATTTATCTAATGCATAGTCCACCTCTAAAGAGTTGTCATGAAAGAGGTTCTGCCAGAAGCAAGTTTGAGGAGGAATGTCTACTGGACCAATAACTGGCCCAAATACCAAACATGAGATACCTTCAGCTGAGACTGACACTTCTCCATTTCCAGCTACAGGGTTCACAAGGCCCCAGATACATACCTGGTAAATCTCCTTCTTGCGCTCTGTAGTCAGAGAGTTTCCAGTTGGGTTGCACCCATTTGGAACAGTGTACAGGAATTTGGGAAGGTGACGGCTATCATCTGGGCTCCAAGTAGACAGAATTTCTTTTAGAGCATTTGGAATAATGCCATGTTGGTCACTAGGAACATTAATTGTGTTACAACCCAGTGGTCTCAGCTGTTGATAGGAGGAACAAAACTGTCATAATTCCATAATTCAAAGGTCTTCCTTTTGTTATCAACATTGTTAGATTTCACTAATACAAAGTCCCTGAATTTATAGCTATAATCTCAGGCTCCATTTGCTCATGACTAAAAAGAGTTTGCCTGAATTTGCTGTGGAGCTTGTCAAATTTATCACATTACTCTTTATTTGGCCTGTTAAGCCATCTGAGGAGAAAGGGGTAGCTCTTATGTCCAATTGCTGCTCTTCTCTAGGAAATTGCATATGGTTTTTGCAATCAGAAAGGGATTTTGTGAATTTGAACTGTGTTCTCTCAGTATCCCATTGCTCTCACCACAGATGCTATGTTCACAGTACCTTCATTTCCTACTGACATTTTGCATTCTACTTCAGTGGAAGTGCCAGAACTGCAAGCTACTTCTCACTGACAAAGGGCAAAGAATCTGTTCTTAAGAGATATACTCAGCAATACAAAAGGGAATGGAATGATGCTACTTTAGTGACACATTAACAGCAGTATGAAAAAATACAGGTAAAATTCCAACAAAAAAGCATGTTGTCTCCCCTCTATGGAATTTCAATTTGTACCATGTAGCAGTCTCCATTTTTAAACAAAATGTAAGCTGCTGCGTTCCCAAAATATATTTCTTACAAAGTACATTACACAAGATATTTAAACTTGGCACAGTAAACATCAAAATTCTTTTGATGCATGAGGACATGACTGAAATTGTTGTTACCTATTCTAACCCTTCTTATGCATGTTGAGCTGACATTTGAGTACATACTGATTAAGTTATTTTTCAGAAGTAAAATTTGATATTTTTGTCTAGTTCTTAATAACTCACCTCTTCATACTCGTATAAGGATGTTTTAGGCACTATCCATAGCTATGGTATAATCAGACCACAAAATACTTCAGGTGAATGTGCTGACATGTTAAAATACCCACTTGTTATAACTTTGTTTCAACAGAACTAGGTTATGATGGCTTTCTTTCCCATCCCAAATGTGACCCTAGTCCTTGAATGAATTAGGATACAAATTCCTCTTCCAAATCCTGGAATAGCTTTTATAGAATTTAGTAGAAAGACTTCTATGAATTAATATCTATGAACTTGACTAACACGAAAAATGTGATTCCTAGATATGTTTTGACAGTAAACAGAGTGTATATAAGCCTGCAGATCAAGTACTAAATTGCTGTTTACTTGAAAAGTAACCTTCATAATGTTGTGTAGCTAAAAAAATACTTACAGCTGCTAGTGTTCCAGAGTATGTTGGTGCATCCAAGAGGATGTTGTCCCCAGGGTTAATGAGCATTTCAAACACCTGTAAAACAGTATTTTAGAAAGATTGTGCTGTTCTTGTATACATGCTTCAGACTTCTGACTTCTTCATGGGATTAAAAGTCTTGATTAGGTATTAGTAATTCCCTAACCACATAATTATGCTGTCTGTGAGAAAAGTATTAAACTGATTGGGGGAAAAAAAAAAGCTTTAGAGCCAAATAAAGCTGGGTAATCAGCTACAGAATACCAATCTGAAATGGAAAGACAGTGCTCTATTACACAGTAGAAACTGTGCTTCAGTTAGAGAAAGGATCAACTGAGTGAGTGGACTGGAAAAGGTAATTAAGTGTAACAATTAGAATTGAGTTACAGTAACACAAACAATGCACTTATGTACTTATCACTGCACTACCCGAGTAATGTGGAATGTTACCTTAATAGTGTATTTTCTGACAGGCTCTGGTTTGCCTCGGCATTTGACAGCAAGACTGCCACACCAGTTTTATTTCAATTCTATTATCTTGTATTGATAATACTGGGATGTGTTTAACAAAGTACCCTCTATATAGTTATACAATGGCATGTCATACCATATATAACTGAATAATGAATCATGTATAACTGAACTGATGGGAGAACAAATATCTCAAAGAAATACTTTTAACATATGAACTTTCAGTCTTACTTTACCCAAGCCTTCCTGACTGCCGGTTGTGACGCACACTTCCATTTGTCCTAGCTCAGGACTGTAGTTGACTGTGGGGGGATTATGTAGATTTCGCTGGAAATTCTTAAGCCAAGACAACAGCTCTGGAATTCTGAAATGTGAATAAATAAGGTGTAACTAATGTCTTATATAGGCCAAAGCTGGGCTGCTCCTTTAAATCACTGCCAAATCTAGCACACAGTCCGAAGTCTGACTTCAGGTGTCATACAGATACACTTTGATGTTAATCTTATGACTACTTTATCAAATCATGAAAATCAGAAAAATGTTTCTTGTGGGAAAGCAGAAGAGATGGGCATCTGTGGTCCGTATACCAAATCATCTGAAATCTGCACAGAAATGATTTAACAAGGATGGAGTAGGGGTGGGGGCTGAACTATGCCCACTTTTAGGAGTGATCTTCCCATACTCAAAGGTGGCAGTGTGACAAAGCTCTCAATGTTGCTAGTAATAGGCTGCAGCTAGTAAGGATTTCTAAAGTTTTGTTTTTTTTTAAAAAAGAGGTATCAAAATCTTCAAAGATGTTCACAAATGGCTGGGTTCATTTTGGTATCAAGAAAAGTCTTAACTTCACTGATTAGTGCCCTGCATGCATCTATAAATTGTGTACCTAAATATTTTTGCAAACCTGTCACAAGCCTGACTCGGTGCTGTCTGCTGGGGAGTTCACATGAGTGCTAGTAACTTATGATATGCAATGTTTGTACTAGAAATGACAATACTATAAAAAGTTCCAACTATCATTAGCAGTATATATTGATTTCAGTTTATGGTACCAAATGAAAGTAACCCAAACACTCCAGAATGTAGGAAATATGTAGTGCAATGCAGCATCTTTTAATGAGTATCTTACTGCAAAACACAGAATAATTCCTTCTAGTGATCTGGGAGTCGGGAGTCTCAAGTACTAACAGACAGGAAATGCTCTGGCATGAGAATTACTAGTATTAGGTTTGTGGTGATTTTTTTAAATTATTTATCTGCTCAAAACTTTCCACTTAAACCAAAATGTAAATAGTGAGGCAAACTGAGAGAAGTTAAACCTTTTTTGTAAAACAGATTTTATAACCAGGTTTTAAGACACGGGTGAATTAATACAATAATAAAGGATTTTGTGATCCCTTAATTCTGGTGTCTTGACATGCAAGTGGTTGTGATGGATACCCTGCTGAGGCTGAGTACTGGAGAGCTCTCTTCATCAGCTCTTCCCCAATCTCAATAGCACTTCCATGTCCAAGGGCAATAGTAGCCTTCTTAAATGGAAAAAGGTCAGGGTTTGGTGCTCCTCCAGCCAGAGAGATGAGAGATGGAGGAGACTTCTCCATCAATTCAGCTAGAGTAAAAGGAAAAAAGCCTTGGTTATGATTTGGTTATTGCAACACTGATCATATCCTTCAGTCAGTATATAATTATAGTCCAGAGAAGCTTGTTCCATTTCTCACTTCTTTTTAAACTGTCATGAATTCAGAAGGATGATGATTCTTTTCAAACTCACCTCTCTACCCAGATTAAATGTGTGTGTGTGGGGGGAAGGGGGTGATCAGGGGTACATGAGTGAGATAGACCAAAACAAAAAAATCATCTTTAAACTATAAATAGCTTTTTGTAATCTTACCTGGTCTGTTCTATTACAATAACTTGTTCTGTGACTGATGTCTTTTAAGCTTCAAGAATTCAAAATTTTACTGATCTTCTGTTTAGACTGACTTGGCATGACTGGCTTTTTTTGTTCAGTCTCACTTCAGCTGATAGTAGTGCAGTTACACTGATAGTTATGTATATGATTATGTATATGTATATGATTACAGCTTT
>JBCJKH010032819.1:0-26312 GCA_039877255.1 Loriculus beryllinus
AAATAGTCCAGTAACATCTGAATTCTGACACAGATAGAGTTCCACTGAACACTACCAGCCCCACATCAACACTTCAGACAGGTGAACAGCTCCCGACTTTTTAGATTTTTTTGGATTTTAGATCTTAGATGCTAAACAAAATTAGTTTTACATTCCTTGGTTCATAGTTCGCAACAAACTCATCCTTGGAAAGGTTGGTATTATTAATGATAAATACCTAGAGCCTACATGAAGGCCAAAAGGGGTGATGATGTATTTCAATGTCACAGGAGGACTTGAACATGTAAGCAATGCTGACAGAACAGGATTGTATCTCTTCATTCATTGTTAAATGCATTATTTATTAAAATTAAAGACAAATCTAGTTAAGTATAGACAATCCCCTCTTCTTCTATGACAGTCTCAAATAATAACTCACCTGTTTCTGTAATCATAATGTTGTCATTGTGCCTGTCTCCTATTCCAAGTACAAAGGTTGCCACACAGTATCCAGCACAAGAATAAACAAATCTTTCCACAGCTGCCTGAAACTGAACATAAATCTTAGAGATGTTAAACGCTTCAATGCTAGAAACCAAATTCAGTCATTCTCAAAGCCACATGCTTTTCTTTCAACACATATCTATCAACTGTCTTATAAAATACTCTGCTGCACAGCAAAGTTAAAGATCACAGCCCTGCATGGCACTCGCTGTACTGTGTGAGCAGGCTCTATCCCTTAGCCCATATAAAATAAGCATACCCATAAGTTGCCCATGCTTTCTGAGAAGAGAAACTGGCAGAAAGCTCTCTTGTAGGTCAGTGGACCTACCAGAGCAAAGGAGTTGTGAGTACCCAAATCTGTCTTTTAATTCTCTAAACCCACACCACCTTCCAGTGCTCTTGGTTGTCCTTTCAATCTGCACCTCATGTATCGCTTCTAAATATCACTGACAGAGAAGTCATTTCTAAAGCATCTTGTTTCGCAGGAGCTCAGCTGCCAGCTGGATCCTAAAGGCTCTTTCACAGACACAGGTACAGGGAAAATGAATGGGTTTTTCAAACTCATGTCAAGTCACACAGACACAATTGTATGGGCTCTGTGCTCCCAAATTAGTATGGTCCATTTGAGAATCCGACTTAAAAATCCAGAGAACTCACCTTCTCTTCAATCATGCATCTTTCCTTGAGCCACTGGTTTAGTATTTCATCCTTAAATGCACCAGTGTTGCCAACTGTACTCTGTTGGATTTTGGCAATTGTTGTAGCATCTTTCACAATTTCAATCATTCCTAGAGAAAACAAGGATGAAGTTAGAAGAAGTTATTAAATCTATACTAATGTGCATTAAATTAAATTCTCTCCCTCGTGAGAACACAAAACCTTTGATAATGGAAAGAATCTCATGATGAGTAGGGACCCTCTGCATAAGGCTTTTCCCCAGGAGAGGAACTATCTCCTCTCCTCATCTCCTGCAGAAGCCCAAGTACCACTCACATTCCCATCTGCTTCTCTCCAACTTCACAAGTTTCAAGAGCTGGAGAGAAGCTGCAGCACTGCAGCAGCCAACGGATGCAAATGTTGCCAGAGCTGTGGCAGAGGAACAAAGCCAACCTTCCTGCAGTAAATCCAATTTAAACTTCAATTTAAAGTGTGCATATGCACAGGAAGGTTCAGAAATACCAGTACACACTGAGGTACAGTAGTGGCATTACTGGTGGAAAGCTCTGGCTGTTGGGCCCCAGGTGTTGGTCCCTAAACTGCACAGATCCTCACAAAAGCAAATCAGTACATCACAGCAATACGGTGCAGAAACAAAGACTTGTACTGTTCATACTAACGTGGCATGCAATGGAGGGGGAGCTAGAGAGAAAAGCAGAAACAGAGGCTGCAAACACAACCCTGCTTGTAGGCAAGAACAGAAAAAGCAGTCTGCCCTTGTACTGGGCATGCCTGTAGGAAGATCTGATTTAACTCATTTGGTAACTGGAAATACTGTATTTTCTTCCTCTGATACAGTTTCAGTAGTGCCCTCTAAGCAAGAGCCTAGCTTCAGCTCCAGCTCAAAGATAAGCAAGCAAACCAAAACATCCCTTTCTTCTCAAAGTTATTCAGAGCAGTTTCTGCTTCAGTTTCAGTCTGACTCTCTCTGAGATGGATTAATTTCTATCTAGTCACAGTCCTACCCTTTTGCCATTACTGAATTATGTGCAAAGTTTTCAGTAGCAGAGTAACCAATGGCACAGTAGTTTCTTCCTGCCTCTGCCTTCCATGTGTGGCTTGAGTCATGGCTGAATACCCTCTGGAGGTATTTCTTCCATCTTGACAGTGGCTCTGATTTGTCTGTAATAAAAGTACCGTGGAAATAAAACCTCAAACACCCACTGCCAACACCAACAAGTTTAAAAGCTCTGCGTTTGGGTCTGTGCTTGTTAAGCTGCTGTTTTCCTCCCGGGAGCGAGCTCCAGATCCCATTCCAGCTGTTCAAAAGGCTTCCCCTGCCTGTGCTCAAATCTCCCTCTACTGGCCAACAGTTCTTTGATTCCAAGGGAGTGGAGCTGTTGCAGGAGCCATCTTCTGCTTCCTCTTGCGTTTAGAACTTCTCCCAGTATAGCTATGTTGAAAAATCCCCAGATTTTAAAGCAGCTGCTAATGAAAATCCTTAACTGATTATTCTCTGCTCCACTGCCATAGGAGTGGTATAAAACCTACACAGAATGTTGTGCAGCTTCTTCTGACCAAGTATGTTAAAGGTATGGTAAAAAAAGAGCTGCTGGAATAGTACAGATCTACTGGCAAACCCTTCTAACTACAGACACGCCTCTCAGTAAGTATGGCTAGTCCTAGGTTTCATTAACTGGGATCTCACCTGGGTTGCATTCAGCTGGGAGGAAGTGCAGCAGTAAATGCACTGTGCTATGTGTTTCTGGGGATCTGTGGTACTAAAGCAGGTGACTTTTATATGAAGTGCCAGCTTGAACTGCTTATATTTGGCAGCGATGCAGCATAGTAAGTAGTGATAATTGCCTCTCAGAGCCAGGAACATATGGCGATGTCAAAGGGAGAAAGAATAGGGTATGGCCTTTTCCCAGTGATACATAGAAGAAAAAGGTCCTCCTGCAGAGTTGTTTGGCAGCAGCAGTGGAGAGGACGGATGTTTCCAAAACTGCAAACTGCACTGAATGCAGATGCCTTCAGCAGACTGAAGAAGCCCTATAGAAGAGGGGATGCCAGCCCCAGGTGGGAGACACATGGCTGGTTCACTGTGCTCACTACAGAATGGGGGGCTGTCCTTGTGCCAATACATGGAAACTGCCCCAGGTTCCATGGATATACTAAGAGAGAGGGAAGAAGAAGCTTGGCAAAAAACCACATATGAATACTGTGAAAGAATATTTTCAAGCCACTACTCTCGGTTTGCTTCCAAACAAGCATAAGCTCTACCCCATTGTCCCGCAATGGGTATTTCTAATTTAAGCTGCAGGTATTCTCAGCAAACCCAACAGGAGTCTTTACATGATTAACCATGCCGTACTGTGGTGCTGAAAGGATGCCAAAGTCTAACACCTCCCCCAAGCATATAGGGAAATAAACAATTATTTCCTTGAGATAAAAGAATGGGGAGTCAATCACAAATTCATGAAAGAATAATGAAGTCAGTAACTTGAATATAAAGATGCTAGGATCACTGGTAGAATTCCTCCACCTTCCCCCATTTTTTCAATACATTACATTGTCCTTAGACGTTTTTAAACAAAACTGAATCAAATCTGAAAAGTCTCTCTAAAAAATTAGGTTTATTATAACATACTTAAAGGAGAGGAAGAAACCCAACCCTCCATATATTTACAGTTGGTATTTTGATATGTACTGTTCAATTTCCTTTATTGTTTGAATTCTATCAATGCAATTTATTTAATTTTAAAAGACTTATATTAGGAGAAACTCTTTTGTGCTACACTGCCAAGTGTTTTATCAGTGAGTTTGGGTTTTCTTCAGTGCTGAGATATCTTGAAGTCAAATGAGAGAATAACAAACATTTTATGTGGCAACGGATTTTAGAGAGGAAGTGCATTACAGACAGACTAAAAAGAGCTCTTAATTCTGCCAGCACTCAGCTCATTCTTGTTTGATCCATAAAGCAAACTGTATTTCTGAAAAAGAAAAGAGCTAGAAAACTGGAGATCATGGGAGACACATTGCAATATTTATATTATCATTATTTTACCAATCCATGCAGTTACTACCATACTGCCAGCCACACCGATGACAGTAATTAACAAACTTGCTAATTTTTACACATGTTCATGCTTTAAGTAAATGGCAGAGCTGTACTTGCTAATCCATCTCACTGACGCACTGTTTACACCAGCCAAAGCATTTTTTTTCCAGCACAATATCTTCATTTGGCCATGGCCAACTTTTCTACACAGAGGCGGCTTTCTTCCAGCTAATCATTCAAGAACTGCTCAGCAAAACTGACTCTACAGTCAATTCTGTATTATCTGGATACTAGGAAACTGCAGTGTGGATGTGCTCAGATACATAACATACACAAATCCACCCATAAAGAGTCAGTTTGAAGCCATGAGGATCATCAATAATGGCATTTCTAGATGGAAACGGATTCTTCTGGAGCTGATCAAGTGCTCTGCAGTGGCAGGTTGACCCTGGCTGGTGCCCACCAAAGCTCCTCTATCACTGCTCTCCTCAGCTGGACGGGAGGAGAGGAAATATAACAAAAGGCTTGTGGGTTGAGATAAGGGCAGGGAGAGATCACTCACCAGTTACTGTTGTGGGCAAAACAGACTTGACTTGGGGAAATAACTTTCATTTATTACCAATCAAATCAGTGTAGGATAATGAAAAATAAAATTAATCTTAAAAACTACCTTCCCACCACCTCTCCCTTCTTCCCTGCTTTGCTCTTAAATTCTCTAACTTCTGGCCCCCTTGCAGTGCAGGGGGACAGGGAATGGGGGTTGTGGTCAGCTCATCACACCTTGTCTCTGCCGCTCCTTCCTCTTCAGGGGAAGGACTCCTCACACTCTTTCTCCTGCTCTACCACGGGGTCCCTCCCACAGGAATCAGGCCTCCACAGACTTCTCCAACATGGGGCCTTCCCACGGGCTACAACTTCTTCATGAACTGCTCCAGTGTGGGTCCCTTCCACAGCACTTGGAGCATCTCCTCTCCCTCCAACTTCACTGACCTTGCTGTCTGCAGAGAACAACTTGCTGCTCACTCGCATTCCCACTCCTCTGTGTGGCTGCAATTGCTCCTGTGCAGTAACTTTCTCCCCTTCTTAAATACATTATACCAGAGGCGCTACAACTGTCACTGATGGGCTCAGCCTTGGCCAGTGGCAGGTCTGTCCTGGGGCCGTCTGGTATTGGCTTTATGGGACATGGAGGAAGCTTCTAGCAGCTTCTCACAGAAGCCACCCTTGCAGCCCCCTTGCTGTCAAAAACTTGCCATGCAGCCCAGTCCATCTACACACCATCACACTGGTGTGTGGCTGGTTCTCCAGAACCTTTGTAAACAACTGGAATTCTGGGAAACAGTTCATCTGTGCTGCAGGAACTAATGCCTGCTGAGAAATATTTTCTGAGCATCCTGTTGAATAACACCGTTGCTTCTATGTTGTATAGAGTATGAAGCTTTAAGTCAGGGAATGAACATAAAGGTTTTGCTATTTTAACTCTATTTTATTCTTATCAAACATCTTGAGTAAGTCACTCACTTTTGCTGGATTTTTTATACCAAATATTGTTATTAAAGAGAAACTTGCAGCAGGACCTGAGCAGTTGAACTTGCACAAGAATCTGAGTCAGTTAAGCTAGTGCAGCGGTTGAAGAATACCCATCAGAAGGGCAGAAACCATGGTTAAGACACAACTGAGGATGCCTCAAAGAAAGTGCATTAAACTGCTATGTATCTCAGGACCAGAGCACATATTAGAATAGTTCTCCCGTGCACAACTTCTGTAACCACAGTATTTTGAATTTCCAGTCACAATAAGAGTGATCACATACCTATTTTGTTCCCTGTAGAAATACAGCCATACGGTAACAAACAGAGGTCCAAGGATTCTGCTTCCCAAATGGATTCCATAATTCTAAGAATCTAGTAAAAACAAGAATATATGCCAAATTATGTGAAATTATTTGGACATTACTTGTTACTTACACAAATAACACTACCCAGGCTGCTGAGATGGGTTTAAACTTACTTCTCTGTTGTACAGGTAAAGAGATAAATACAAAAAGTGTGCAGCCATTCAAGATTATCAGTTACAGAACTGGGGTTTATATTTCCTCATCTGTCCTGTCCCCAGGCAATCTCTACTGTTTTATAAAGTATTAATAAATAAATTGCATGATTTCTACATGAGCTGAGATTGAACACCTTAGCAAGTATATACTTTTCCCACAGATATCCCGAAAAGTGGTAACAAACCAGTTTGTCAGAACAACCACTGAAATATTACTAGAGCAATGCTACCTGCTGATTTCTTTTTTATTTGGAACTTCATGTGTTGCACAAATAAATGATAAATATGATTCATCAGAAAAATTGGCTGTCTTGTACTAAATAAGACTCCTCTAAAACACCTAAATGTGAAGTATGTATGGCACATGTCAGGAGAGAACAGGGTAACAACATGTACTGGGTCTAGCTAGGAAGGGGTTCATCTCCTGCAGAGCAGCTCAGATGGTGCTGTGGTTTAGGTTGGTGACCAAAGCAATCCTGGTAATACAGTGCTGTTCAACCTATTGCTGAACAGCATTTGCAGCATGCCAAGGCTGCCTCTGTTTCTCACTCTGACCCACTGTGAAGAGATTGGGGGTGCACAGGAGTTTGGGAGGGGCACCACCAGGCAGATGACCTGAACTAACCAAAGAAACATTCCATGCTGAATAATGTCACATTCAGCAATAACACAAAGAGGAAGGGAATTTAGGGAGGTTAACCTTCTTTTGAACAGGAACTGTCTGGGTATTTGTCTACCCATGGGTGACCATCTTTGCATCATCTGTTTTGTTTTCTTTCTACCTTCTTCCACTTCCCCTTTGCTTATTAAACAATTTTTATTGCAACCCACAATTTTTCTTGCTTTTACTCTTTCTTTTCTCTTTTCCCATTCTGGGGTTAACCCACAGCACAGTTAACACAAAAAACTGTAGAACAAGAAAGAAGGCCCAGTTTTGAAATCACCCTTGCCATACAGCTTAAAAAACAAAACACAGCCTTGTATTTCATATGGACAGTAAAAGTAAGGTATACACACTGCTGAAAAGTAAACCAATTTTAAAGTATTTTTAAATGTTCATGTTATTAATTTTATACTTTTAGCTACCATACCTGTAAAATCAGCATATCCTGACGGAGGTCATCTCCATGTTTAAAGATTATGCCTATGGTTTCATTTGATAAAGCTGTTGGATCTGCACATTTAAATTCAAGCCAGAGGGGCTTCTTCTTAGATGCCATTACTTTACATTTTTCTATCTGCGAAAGAGACATTTGTTGCTTGTTAGACACTGTACTCTAACATCAACATAACTAACCTTTTTACACACCTGCTATAGAGTACTTTATGAATGTCCATTCAGTTATACCACAAGAAACATGCTGAAAGCACACGTAAGGAATAGTATCCAATTGCCACATAAAGCCTCATTGAATCTGCACAGATTTTAATACTGTCCGTAAGAAAGGAGAAAGTATGCCTTGACTCTCAGAACTGGATTTAGTTGTAAACCTGCTGCAGACAGGATAAAAACCCCAGAAACAAATAGAAAACACCCCTTCACCCTCCACCCCCCAAATTTGAAAGCAGGAATATGAGATTCTGACAAAAATGGCAAATACAGACTCTCACAATGGCACTCTGACAGAGGCTTTGCAAAACTTGAACATGATCATTGTCTAATGCAATTTACCACACCATCCACCCTTGTGACTCCCAGCAACATCAGTTATTCCAGATTGCCTGATTCAACTCCCTTAGTAAATCATTCAAATTCATGGGGAAAATGGCATTTGTGAAGCTCACTTAACATAATCATTCACAAAATAAGAAAATAAATTCCCTGCTTTATTACATTTTTAATCTTGAGAAATTCAGCACTGAAACTACTGAAATTGCGTATTTCAAATGTTTTCTCCGCTAATTATGTCTAATACAACTGCAGTATATAATACTTTCTATTCTGGAACTCCTGGTTCATTGCTGAACACTATCATGTACAATGAAGCCATCTAAAATAATAAAAGCAAGTGCACATTAGTGTTTGAGAGCTGACATCAGCTCTCAAAATGAATTGATGACATCAGAGAAGAGTATTTTGGAATGTTCATGTTTCACAGATTGAGCTTGTAGGTTTTGCCATACTTATCTTTAAAAAAGGGAGAAGATGTTAAATCTTTGAATTTATTAAAACACTGATTTTACTTCCAATATTTGGTTTAGTCAAATTTTAGGGTTTGAAGATTACAAACAAGTAGCACTTACTAGAATGAAGATGAAACAGAAGCTTACCAATACAGTTTATGTCAAATATTTTTGTTCAATCATCGGGGGAGAGGAGAAGGCCCTAACCTATCTATTTACGGACATAGCTACCTTCCCTTCTAAACTTATTGCTTCTTTCAACTAGAAATGTCCTGGGAAGGCTGAATACTTCCTAAGTGAAGCAAACTAGAAAGTCCAGAAAGATCTTTTATTCTATTTTGAAATCCACTTTTTGTCAAGCAGTTGGTGATTTTTGTACACAAAACACTAAAAAGAGAAATACAATCAAGAAAATAATATTTAAGAAGCCACAAATTCAGTATTTCCGAGGAAACAATGTTAGAATTGACTGACAGTATTTCAGTCATGCCCAGCTGGGAGGTGTTTAACTCTCAGCTTGGAGACAGATGAGCCTGTAGCCTATCTATTTAACTGAAATATGGCCAGATCTAGACAACTAATAATAGTTACCCAAATGAGTACCAGACTATTTGGCAATTCCTGGATGGTTTGCCATTATTTAAGAGAAAAATCAAGGGATTCTTTTCTTGTAGGCTTCTTGTTCCACAAAGGAATCCAAGGATCTTCACTGTGTCTCTTCACCTAAACCTGCACACTAGATGCATGAGCCAATTCCCTTTCACTACACATCTACTGATTTATTCATCTTGTTTTTAACCCTGAGTCAATGTTAATCATTGAAATCTCACCACAAAACCAGAGGCAGCAACACAGAAAACCCCAAGTGTTTCTTAATGCATTTCTACCAAAATCTTAATGTATTTTCCAATAAAAGCAACAAAAGCAACCTAAAAAAATCAGAAATAGCTAAAGAAGACGTTTTTGTATGTAAGACAAAGGTCTGGACCTAACCTGAATAACAGATATGAATCAGAGTAAGACAGAGTAAGTAACCGGAGGAATAGAAACTGAGTATCCCAAGGCCTCTGAAGTCAGATAAGGCAGTTTTATACAGGTATTTAGTTTTTAACAAATGACATATTCTTGCAAATAGGACATTGGGGTTTTTTAAATAGATTTGCACAAACTCAGCTAATACTTACCACTAACGCTCCTGCTCTTAGCCCAGGATCATATGGCACCCTAAAACTTTCTGGAAGTTTGCTGCTCTGTAGCTTTTCAAGTTTTTGTCTCAGCTGTGCAATAACTGCAATTACAAGAAAACTCAATGAAATCAAAAGTTGGAAAGCAAAAAAAGTTATGGGTAATCAAACTTGTTAAGCTAAACCAATGATTTAAGCTAGAAACCTTCTCTGTTTAGTTACTTTTAAAATTGCTTTCCTCAAGCATCCTCTGATTTGAGCAATGGAGGAAAACTCTTTAATGTGCACTATTAACAGACAGAGCTGGTTTTAGACACCTAAAGGTAAAGTCTTCAAGCACTTCACAAGTCGCGTAACCATTACGCAGGGTGCATGATGTTCTTCTGAAGACTCGGGAGGTTACATTAAAATGTCAACTTTAATTTAAAAAGCAAATCACAGTACAACATACAAAAAATAGCTTGCCCTTATAATTACCAAGGAAATGCTAAACTATCTGCCCTAAAGGCTCAGAAAGAGGAGGCATTTAAAATTACCTCACATTTTCCAGTATTCTTTTAACCTACCTCATTACTCTTGAACACAGATTCAGGGCTTTTGAATTCTTGGAGTCAATAATACTGTAACCATAAGGACTCTAACTACAGAGACACTGAATTTCATATTCTCCTAAAACTGGCTTCATAGTGCAGCTTTGTTAATCTCACATTCCAGTAAGAAGAAAATCTGCCACATATTTATATGAACAAGAATTTCAATGTTCATATATACTGAATCTTTGAATTCATAAAACCTCAAGCTTCTGAATCTTTGGCTTAGAACAGTATGCGTTATCCTACATGTGATGCATTTTGCTCATCTCAGCCAGTAGGTGTTAGTAGCATAAGGTGCTTAATATAATATAATATAATATAATATAATATAATATAATATAATATAATATAAATAATACGTCTTACCCTGCATTAGGACAAAGACTTGAGCACTGTTCTAAAAGAAACTACACAAGAGAGCCTGTGTATCAATGTTCAAGTAATTTTGGAGATAAAAATTAAAGAGGAAAAAAATGTAATGAGAAAGCTAGACCTGGATCTGGATACTTAATATACAAAATCATAAAATCATACAATCCTAGAAAAGTCTGGGTTGGAAGACACCATTAAAGGTCATCTAGTCCAAGCCCTCTGCAATGAGGGGGGGGCACCTTCTACCTTGAAAGATCCAGGGGCGGGACATCTACCACCTCTCTGGGCAACCTGACCCAGTGCCTCACCACCCTCATTGCAAAAAAAGTCTTCCTTACACCTAGTCTGAACTACTCTCCTTCAGTTCAAAACTGCCACCCCTTGTCCTGTTGCAAAAGGCCCTGCTAAGTCTGTCTACATCTTTCTTACAAGCCCCTTTTAAGTACTGAAAGGCTGAAATAAGGTGTCCAACAACAAGCTCAACTCTCTCAGCCTTTCCTCTTAGGAGAGGTGCTCCAGCCCTCTGATCATTTTCGTGACCTCCTCTGGACCTGCTCCAGCAGGTCCATGTCTTTCCTGTATGAGGACTCCAGAGCTGGACGCAGTGCTCCAGGTGGGGTCTCACCAGAGCAGAGGGGGAGAATCACCTTCCTTGACCTGCTGGCCATGGTCCTTTTTGAAGCAGCTTTCTGGGCTGCAAGTGCACATTGCCAGTTTACGTCCAGAAATGATGACATTTCAAAAGCTGCTATCAAATTAAGATAATCAAGCCAAAATAACTACCTAAGAACTCACAGAACATAAATGTTACACCTATCCTAAAGGGTTTTAGAAAAGAACTACCTAGCAGTACCAGGTGACCAATGTGGCATCTCTTCTAGTAAAAAATAAATAAAGATGATAGCAATATACAGCTGCCAATAAGTGAACTTTATAATTAGACACCTTTCCAAAAAAAGACCCCAACCCAACAAACCCCAAAACAAGCCATTATAAAAAAACCCCTAGGTTATAGTAACCTGGGCCATGAAATAGCTTTCTAAAATGTAACTACTGATTTCCTAGACAAATCTAGCTTGATTTCAGCAAGTCTCCTCACTGTAATGAGTATTCAATGTAATTCAATGTAATTGTATTCAAGTCTATGTAATTCATACAATTTTCAAATTGTATGCCAACCAATTGAAGCTGGTAGAAATTAGGAATTAGCTGATTTTAAAACACAAGCGAAGGCACTTACTAAAACAATTTTCAAGTTGATCTGGCTTAAGAACAAAGTGCTATGCATTTTAAGAGAAGAAACAGCTGCACAGACACATTCTTGGGAGACAAATCTTCTAACACAGCGAGTAGTGATGAAATCAGATAATCCTATGCAAGCTGTAATATTATGATCTTAAGAATTTGTTTATTATTACTTGCTATGTTCAAATGCAAGCAAAGAGATTAGACAAAAAGTGAAAGAAAACAGTTTGACAGCATGATTGCTACTGTACTAGTATGAATCTAACAGGAAAGAATTTATTTTTTAAAAAATTCCAGAATTACTGGAGGAAAAAGATACATACAGAATTAGATTAGGCCACATGATGCAATGAAATGAAACAGTCTGAAATATTCAGATTAAAAATATAAACAACTGTGAGCATTAGAAATGATGGGGCAAAGGAGAAGCAGTAAGCTAAAGAAAAAATTTCAGGATATGCATTTCTTAAAAGATAAGAAGTAGATGGTGCCTGTAGGAAGAATCATATCCTCAATAATCTGAGAATAAATTAAATTAGGTACAGCATTAGTAGGACATGCCAGTTTCAGGAAGCCTTATTCAGTGAAAATGTCAATTATATAAGTCATATTTCAATGTTCTGCTTAAACCACGACAACATTACATACAAAGACTCTTTAACTTCAAAACCTGGTGGGTGTTAATGTGATTGCTTTCTCTTTAACCTTTTCTTTTTTGCCCACATATCCTTCAAAGATAATGTGATGGAAACCACTGCTGTTACAGACATGTATCTCTGCAAGGCTAAGTTTCTTTCCAAAACATGGGATTCTGACCAGATACAGACATAGAGCATTTTAAGATAAAGTTTTTTAGAAAGAATATTTTATACAGGGTTTCCATAAGTCCCCTAACTCACACTATGTGGTAATGTAACTGATATTACATTATATATTGAAGACTAAATGCATATTTCCTTCAAATTTCTTTTGAAACACCACCACAACCACTTCTGCATAACTGGAGTGGAAAGGCTGTCTTGAACCAAGACAGCCTTTGGAACATACTAGTAAGTTCCTGGAACATACTAGGCTGAACACGTAGGAAGAGCTGCAGAATTTGAGTATTGTCATATGTCTTCTCACACTTACTCCCAACACCAAGCAACCAACAGGAATGATGACAAACAAGCTTTTAAGGAAGTTGGAAAAAAAATAAAGACAGGCAAAACACACAAATAAATAAGCATTGTATAACCCTACTGTGGCTTCCAAAGCAGTGCTTCCAAGAGCTAGAAATAACAATACCACATCTGTGGCTCACAAGCCTCCTATTCAGCACATCAAAAAGCCCTAAAGATGTGCTCTGTATATCCACTGTTGATCCTCCACCAGCTACTTTGTGGCATAGCAGAGGCTGTACTGGACTCCTCCCTGGTTTCTTTGCCAAGCGTTTTTCAGTGACTGCTTAGGGTAGGGCTGTGTTTCTTGGCAAGCATCACTTTATCTCTTTATTTCCAGTTAATATTTGTGTCCTGGGTTGTTTCTTTCTTCAGTGCTGGCATTCAGCTACAGATTATGTACAAGAACTTAGCTGTTTCCAAGGTGCATGGTGTAAGGTTCAAGAAGATAAGCCAAACCATGGGAATGTACTGGGTGTCTCTGACATTCTTCCCCTTCTGGGGTGGAATGAGCAAACAAACATATTACTGGTTCAATCACTATTAACTTACACTGGCAGTTTAAAAGAAGTAATAATGATGCCATTTGACAGTAATTTATCCAGGAATGTTCTAAATAAACAGGACAATTTGCTGCCTAGATTTTCATACCCAAAGAGAAGAAACAATATTATTACAAATACCTTGAGAAGTGACATCATATTTTTCAGCAGAAACTGATTTTATCTCCATTGTGACTTTATGGAGCAATTCAATTACTTGAACCTGCTTCATGAAATCGTGTAGCATTGCTTTTCCACAGCCCCTAAGATAGGCTTCTAGGATGACTGCAAACCTCTGCTGGTAATGCATGGACTGGGCAATCTCGCTTCTTAAGAACCAAAACAAGAAGTGACCAATTCTTTTGTTCTAGAGGTAAAGAAAAACACTACAATCAGCGTGCATTTCTTGACAAAGGGTTTTAATAATGCCAGTAGCTTCAGCAAAAGTTGGCTGTACTGTGAAGTACTTACTCTCAGACCACGTTTTAGCAGAAATCTGGCTAATGCGCTGTCATGATACGGCTCAAATTTCACTGCCTGAATAATACAAACATAAAAGACATGTTATTAACGTGTTTAACAATTCATTCCTCTCACAATCTACCGGTGACATCTAGAGAACACACTGCTGCAGGAGTGGAAAATGTGTAACAAAGCAGGTCTTTTGAGGATACACAGTTGAAAAAACCGAAAAGCAAGGGTTCTCTGTGTGTGACTCAAGAGGCACTTTTTCTTTGCAACAGTTTCTTTTCAGTTATATTATTAAAGCAACAAATAAAGCCATGCAGGGAGCAGCTATTTGGGGATACTGATTTGAGCACACAGAAGCATGAGAACAAAGCAACTAGGTTCTAAGGCTGTAGCAAAAACCAGCGAGATCAGAACAGTCTGCAGCCTGACTGACACTGCCATGGCTCGAAAGATTATTGCCAAATCAAATGACATATCTGTAATCTTTCTCTAACCCAAATTGTCAATAATAAAACACTGTTTTCTGACAAAATCTGCCACTTTGGGAGCACGGCACCAAGGTTCACCACTGGGCTCCCCAGCAAACATGTGATACAGGAGCAGCTTTAGCCCCTAAATGAATGCCAAAATAGAATAAAGCCCCTGATACACATCCTGTATTAATGAGTACAATTAAGAAGACTTCACCAGCGCTTGTGAGCACAGATGTTATTTTTCTCTTCCAACAGCCGCTCCGCTCCACCCAAGCCCACAGTATTTCCAAGCTACTGCCAAAAAAGGGTGGAAACAAAAAGTCACAACTGGAATTTTGTCACTGTTATCCTCTGCCCCATCTCAATAACCAAGTGAAGTAGTCTACCAGAAAACTATCACACTTCCATGTACTGGGATGTGCCAAGGAACTTGTTCACTTCAAGTGGTTTTTCCAGCAGGTTCTTTCCTTTTGCTTGAGGGACTCCAAGTTTGTAGGAGGTTTGTATGAAGATTAACAGTGGAAAAAAGGTATGCATTTATATCACATGGCAAGAAAAGTAAAATAGGAAGCATACAATCTGTGGGACAGGGTCACGGAATCCCTGTCCTGGACTGAGGTGGTCGGTGAATGACTTCAGGTTCTGGAAATAGAGCACCAGGAAGCAGCACGTAGGGAAATTAAGGGAGAATAAAGTGATGTGCAGAGAGCTGGGTGCATGAAGCATACTCAGCTTTTAGAAGTAATAAAGTCGGCAAACATCTACAGAATATAAGGCCTCTTTCAAGTTCACTGTGGTCTGCAGCTTGCAAAGAAGCAACCAAGCCATTACCAAAGGTCTACTAAATTCATTAAACAAATGGCAGGGGTTTATAAACTCTTAAAAGTACTGCAGCGCAGTTGTACCTTTATTATTAAAATATCAACACTATTTCTGAAATGCAGATCATCCTGCGGGTTTGTTCAACAGGAGAAAAAAGAAAAATAAGCAGAGCTTTTCAGTCAACCTTCTAGAATGAACCACATTATAAAATGTTACATAGACTTGTTCTTTCCAGCTGCTGGCTAAGAGACAAACAAGAAAGCCAAGCACCAGACTTGCCCTTCTACAGTATCATAATTCTGTAAGACCTGTCTTGACCATTTCTGCAGTACTGTTTTATTTCCCCAGGCAACACCGTCTTATTTAGGAAAGATGACAAGAACTCACAAACATAAACTGATCTTAAAATATATAATTCCTTTTACTTTGTGTATGAGATTATAAGGTATGAAGGGTTTTTTAATAAAAATTCATTTTCACTGCAATAAGGCACCTAAAAGCAATAATTATTACATAAATTCAGATGGATTTGCTTACAGTTCCAAGAAAGCCTATTAAAAACCCCATTCTGGTATATACTTGGCTGAATGTTCTCAGTGCATATGCCTGAAAAACAATTTAAGAATGAAATACAGCCAAACAACCGGCCACTGCTTCAAAACAAAACCTTCCTATATCACAGTTGCAAATACATTGTAACATAAAAGAAAATTGCATTCTGGACACCCTTACTCTGCTGATGTTTTAGAAATAATGATTTTTAAAAGCCAATTCCATTTTTCTTTTTTCTTCACAAAGTCAAATATCAACATTTGAATAGCAACAAAAAAAGCGAACCATTGAAAAATGTCTGTTGGCGCTTCATCAGGTCCCTGCATCTACCTTTGTCTGTCAATTCAGCAGGAGAAGAGCTTTACTCACTGTCATTTACAAGCAGAACAGTTGTTGGTGTCTGCTTTACAATGGATTTTGTTGTATTTTAACTATCCTGTCCATGTTTTATCAACTGCACAGAGAACAACAGACCTTTATAGAAAGCTCAATAGATTTATTTATGGCATGGCTGCTTCTATTTGGGACAAACCTGGGGGGAAATAAAATGTTTGTTTGATTTCTAACTCTACTAGGAGGTAAAATGGGAATATCCTGTGCAGAGTGAAGTAAGTCATAAAGCTTTCATGAAGGCATGCATGTGAAAAGTGATGACTGTTTGCAGAAGAGACATCTCGGATGTGTCCATTAGAGCAAAGGAATGGCTGACATTCATTCTCTGAAAAACGCGGATTTTCAAGTACACTGTGGTATGAACATTTAGGTGCAGGATACTGATGGACTATGCTCGTTGTTAGCCAAGGAACAAGAGACAAGGAAGCAGCAAAGAGGCAAAAGCTGGGATATAACATTTTTTTCCCTTTGGAGGGATGACAGTCTCTTAATTTCTTACTGAATCTCTTAGTAAAAATGACACAGTGAAGTTAAGCTTCTATGATTCTATGCTACGGTCATTTAATTTACTGCTGGATTGATTCTTTTTAAAACTCTCCAGATTTGTACTTCCTGAAAGCAAATAATTTCAAAAACAAATGGAAAAACCCCAGTATTTCCCCCATTCTCTCAGGCACTTTGAAACCAGCCAATCACCATCCCAAACTCCTAATTTGGATACAAAAGCGAATACAACTGCTGAGCCACATGTATACAGCAAAAGCTCACAAGCCAAGCATATATATAGCAGCAGCTACGTGGGAGGCCCAATGAGGTAACCGTGGTGACTCCTTGGGTTAATGCAGAAGTGCATAAATTCTGCCTGGGGAGCCTCATCAAGCAAAGACAAGGCAAAAAAGGCTTTGTTTAAAGCACTACTGATGCTCAGCAAAATCTGAAATACCAACTTCATTTTCCTGGGGACTCGTGCTCCCTCTGAACCCACAAAAATTAAAAGCCCTATCCCACAGCTTCCCTGGCTGCAGCAGTTCCTTTTTTCCCTTTTAAATATTGAATGCCAATGTTGCCTTCTGCTTCTTTGAAATGAGTATTTCCTGCTCTGTGGGGCGACAGCCTTTCCACAGGAGCCAGAGCCTTGTCGGGTGTGGGAAGCCTGTAGAGTCACCTTGCTTTGGGGGATGTGGGTACCAGGAAAAGTGGCAGGATTACAGCTTTCACTGGCCACCAGATGTGACTCTGCTGCTGCTGACAGGCTGCCCAGCTCCGGCACCACGTTGTGGAAAAGCAAATAAACCAATTCCTTGTATAACTGATATAAACCTTCCTGATGTTTCATCTGGCAAATCTACGCACAGAGTGCTTCAAATCGATAGAGCAGTGATTCACTGCCATTAAAAACATCGTTTTTCACCCAACTTCCCAGAATGAACTAATTTATTATGCAGTCCTAGCAACCCTTTATTTACTTCTTAAAATCTTCTGGAACATTCTAGATAAATTTGGTCCCCTTAACAGTACCAAGACTGAAGTTACTGCAACATACTGTGTAACAACACTGGTATTCTTGATCTAAAACCCAATGCCAGACTTTTCTTCAGGCCTTGCCCATGTCAACATCTGCCTTCACTTTCTTTCTGTCTACACTCTTTCTAAACAATTGGCAAAGCCAGTGAACAGTTCCTCAGGGCTGTATGATTCAGACCTGATACAAACAGGATTAGAGACAATGCAGTTTGGACTTGCTTCCATCATAGCTGTGCTAGTGTTGACAATTTCCAGAAAAAACATAATACTGTAAACACAAGAGCAAATCATAAGACACAAGGCAACACAAAAACATAGGCAAGAGGCAAAATGTAGAAAACAGGGTTTGGGTTAATTTGGTTACTGCTTTGAAGAAACACTAAAGACTTCAAAACCAGGGATTAATACGTAGACCTACTAAGATGGGAATGATGATGGGATAATGCAAATATACATGGAAGGAAGAGCTCAAGAATGCAAATACATCTTACCTGCACAAGCTGCAGCAGATAATGAAGCACATCATCATCTTCCAAACCTTCCAGTTTTTGAACTGCCATTGCTCGGACATTTTCATCTGAAAAGTTACAGTCCAGAAGTTGCATTGTGAGTCCAACATCTAAAGTGCTTTGATCCCAAACCTCCTTTTTAGCTAGCAACTGGTATGTTTTGGCCACTACTTCTTGTTGTCCCCATTTCACAGAGCTAAGCAGCTTAGGGTATGCCTTGGGGTGTTTTATGCTTTCATATCTAAAGTGCCACAACAGTTCTTTGTCCTCAGGAGAAAGTGGATTAAGTGGGTCAGTTGCTATGATCTCTTCAAGTTGCTTGCGAAGCTGGTTGGGCATTTCAGCTCGTGTCCTGTCTCCTTGGGGGTCTGATGTTATCCTGTGCTTGGGCAAGGCAATTGGGTGACAATATTTATCCAGCACAATAGAGATAGCCATTGAGTTTTCTTTATCTGGGTTAGTTGCTGATGTGAGTTTGTCTGCATTGATACTTCCTTGCTCTTCTCCCTTGCCTGGAATTTTCCACATGTGGAGCACATATTCCCCACTTCGTAGCAAGAAACGGTGATCTATTAACAAAAGATTTACATAATAGAGAAGCTGAGTTTTGCACTTCGGATCAGAGTTGGGGGATTCATGTGACTGAAGGTTCGTCTTTGTGGACAGTCCCTGTGCTTTACCGCAGTATATCTGAAGATTCAGGAGTGCCCCTTTAGGCAAATCCTTGATTTTGATATCAAACTCCAACCAAATATTCCACAGAACCTCCTCAGTAAAAGGCTTCGATGAAGTCCTCCTCTGTGAAAGGAGCTGCTGCCCGTGTTGAATGTTAGCTTCCACAAACACAGTGAGATCAGTATTTCTGGGTAAAACTGGGATATCAATGCCAATTATTTTCACCCTAAATTTCCTATTACAATCCCACAAAGAGATAGTGAAGACTCGCTCATGATCTTTTCCATCTATTGTTAATTGTTCATGATACCCTGTAACACCTGTACAGTCATCCACCAAAGGCCACTCTTCCTTTTGAACCTCATCCTCACTCGGGTCAGGGGGATTGTCTAAGACAAGGTGGATTTCTTCCCCATTCTTAAGGCACTGTCTTATCCAGTGAAAATCTTTGATTGGTGTCCCTCCGGTAATGTACTCATCTCTGCCGCAAATCCTGAGAACGAAGTCCAGTTCACTATGATCTTCAGGAATGTCCATCAAAGACTTTTTCTTTGCCATTTTTGTGAAAAAGCTGTGGAGAATCATATCTGGAGTGTCATCTATGGACACTTTAACTTTTTGGCTAGTTGTTCCTCTATGGATGATTATGAAAATGTTATTATTAGTGATCTTTTTTAATAAATATTCCGGGAGTGGCTTAGATGTAGTCCACGGGTGCATCGCATACAATCTAGGATCTCTACAGGCTACCTCTATCATTCGTGGAGTGACTAATCTGCGACGGGTAAATTCCAGCTCATCGTCATGCACGTTGCTTACATCAGTGACATCATAACCGATTAAATCATTAAGTTGCCGCTGAAATTCCTGAACTTCTTCTGACGGGCTTTGTTTCTGGACAACATAGATCTTGCCCACCTTTTTCTGTAACACTTTCCAGTACAGTATGCAGTCCAGTGTCTGTAATACTTGATGTTTATCATAAATTTCATACCATTGCCCTTTCTTCTGATACTGCAAAATAAACTGATCCGGGGTGAATGTGTGGTAGAAGTCTGTGGTTTGACTCATCTCTAGTGCACGCATCCAAATCTGTGCTTTCATTTGCTCGACCGTACAGTTGGCAGCTATTTCGAGTAACATCATTTCCGGTACTTTAGTATGCTTATTGCTTGTAGGCAAAATAAACTCAATGGATATCAGTTCCATTGATGACAAGTTACTCGATGTACAGTGAGGTTTCATCCTTCTTCTCCTTCGTTTGTTTTCCTCTCTCATAACAACGGGCTGTTCATGGAGTTCATCCTCCAACTCCATGCCAGAAGAAATCTAGCAAAACATACAAATGCTTGATTACTTTCTCATTTACATTTTTAATCACTCTTATTTTTTAACTCTTCTTAATTGAAATCATAGGCCTGTCAGAATCCTACTATGTATACGCTTTCTTAATTTCTGGTCATAAATAAGTGATTTACATAAACCACCTCAGACATAATCTATTAAATTCACCTCCAAATGCAAAAAACCCCCAAGAAACAACAAAGCAACTCTCTAATGATTAAATAATTAAAATAGAGCTTTTAAACAGACTTCCTAGATTTCACTGAGGATAAGCACTCTGACTACGTATTTCCTCCACAATGATTTGTTCTTGCTTCTATTTGATCAAGCACTGATTATCTTGCTGCCTTATCTATTTTGATGCTGCTGATATTAACATAAGTGGATTTTCACGGAAATCAAAAGACACACAGCTGTGCACAATCAGAATGTCATCTCACTGAGCTCCAGGAATGACCAAAGGTAACAAAACAAGCAATTTGTCTGCAGACTCAGCAGAGGTGAGCCTATTCCCATTTTCCTCCGCCTCTCTTTTTAGTGATGAGGAATAAGGACTTAAAAGCAAGAAAAGCACTTAGGATTCAAAAGCCAGGGACTACTTTTGAAGACAGATATTTAATATGCATCTAAATTCAAGCCTAATATCCTTAGATGTGCTTCTTTATAATAAATCATTTCACCTGTAAAGCAATATCAAACATGAGTAGCCTACCTTATCAGCTTTCAGTAAACAAAACATATTGTTGCTCACAATATTAAAGTGGAAATGATTCACCAACAGCTTGGAAGAAGAAGGCAGCGCTGACTGAGCATTCTCACACAAGCTAAGTTACAGCAGCATATTGAACTTCTTTTCCAGACAATGTATTTTACACATAAAATCTTTCTCTAACAGCTGGAAAAAAATAAAGCCAATGTACCGATGCCTTAGAAGAGAGCAAAACAAGAAGATGGAGATGCAAGAGGTTAAACTGAAACAACAGAGTTTGCTAACTAAAATTCTTTTCTCAAGTTCCGGAAAGCAAAGACTCTGGACACGCCCCATGTATAACTGATAAAGGAAATATTACCTGTTCATAAAATAAAGGCTGAATTGCTGAAGACGATTCATTTGTTTGATATCTGAAGTTCCTATTTTTTTAAAGGAAGACCATTCATGCAAAAAGTTCTTTGTTTAAGCTGTTCTGCTTTTCTTGCTCGCCCTCATATCCAGATGCAAAGGAAGTGCTGCACTTACCAGGAAGGAAGTTTTAACCAAGTTGATTATACATATGATTGCTCATTTTAAAAAAAGTCAGAATGGTTTTCCTGTTACAACAGTAAAAATACACTGACAGCACACCAATTTGATTCTAATACACATGTGTAGAAGACATGCTTAAAGCCTTCCAGAAGTAGCTAAGAATAATCCTGGCAATAAATTTAATGAATCAAAATAAAATATTTTAAAACCAATGTATTTTGGAGAGCCTAAATACTTTATAAAAGAGTAAATAGGAATGCTAGGAAAAAAGACAACTAAATCTGCAGTGTTTCCTTATTTTTATTTCCATGGTGATAGCCCTTTGAGGACTCCCAGCTTAAATTCATTAGAGTTTTTTAAGTCACTCTCCATACAGATGTCGCATGGAGATGGTATCTGCCAAGGATCTTGCACGATCACCTTAGCAATAAAACTGCAGGGCAATCTTCTCCTAGTGTTTTTAACTCATCCATTTATAATTACAAACACACGGTCAAATCCACTAGAAATTCTGACATAAAATTCAGGAAGCATTTAAACCATGGACTTCCAACCCTAATTCTAGTGGTTAACTACAATCTGAAGAGCTGGTCCTTTACTAAATAAAAAAAAAAATCCCCACAGGAAAACTATTTGGGAAAACCCATACAAATCAGAAAGACAAGACAGAAAAACCTCTAATTGTATCCTTGTTCATTATGACACTTGCAGTGAAATACTAACCATCTGAACAGCAATATCCAGCATACATCCTATAGCAGTACATATCCTACAAATACGTTGACTCTTGAGAAGGCCAAGTCTCTTACCTGCCTCCAACGTGCCACTTACAATCTCTGAAGTAAACACTTTGCAGAGGTTAAAAAAGAAAATGCCCTCCACCACAGACATAGTCCTTCTTTCTCAGAGCACCTTTTCGCTTGGCAGCTAGGACTGATTTCCCCTCACAGGTTCTTTTTCTCAGGAAGTGATTCTGGGGGAAACACACTCTGTCCTATCTCCCTCTACCTTTTAGAGCCAGTGTTTAAAATGTCAAAAGGAAGTGGCAAAGTTGCCCTCAACATTTTATTGCTGTCATGGAATCTACACATGTTGGCCAAGATATCTCCAACACTCATCCTCCAAACATTCATCAGCCACAGTCTCTGTGGCACCTCAGAACTACACACTGCTCTCCTCTCCAGTCTGAAAAAAGCACTCAGTGGCTGGAAAACTTGAGCATCAGTAACCTCAACAGCAATCTCCAGGATGATGGAGGAGAAGGAAGCAGCTGGTTTCATGTAAAAAGGAAAAGGAGATGGATGTGTAGAAAAAGAAAAGGAGTGATGCTAAAGGGGAAAATGTGTTTTGCAAAACCTGTGTTTTGAAAGCCCTGATTGTGGAGGGTTTGACTTAGCAATGCTTTTGCGGAGTCTATCTTACAAAGTATAATTTCTAAAACATGCAATGTAGTCTTGTATTTTTTCTTCATTTAAACATAAGCAACTAGCAGTAAGGGTTTTTTCATGCCAATTGGCTTACATAGGTTTTTTGCAAATATTTCTCATTCTAAAAGTCGTCCTGTTAAGTAAACCTGGACTTGTATCAGTTTCATTGCATTTTGCCAAAGCTAAGACAGCATGCTGGTTTAAAATGTCCTCATCTTGTCGTCATGTGCTATGCACTTACAGATTAGTTTTTCAAACACATACAAATATTCCATCTCTGCTAAACTATTCTAGAACTATTCCATTGATCTAGACAATCCAAGGCATCTTTACCTCAGGCAGCAGAGAAGTACCCTGCACACTGCTTGATGAATGCAGCTGTTTGACACTGTGATCCACTTAAAAAGACAGGTAGAGCAATCCTGTGAAAGGTTCTGACATCCCCTCCCTTCCCTAACTGCATCAGATACAATGCAAAGTGCTTGTCTAACTGCCCACACAAGACTGTCTCTTCTCCCACATTCATTTGGGCTCTGACCTGTCATGTCTAGTCCAGTCCAGTCCAATCTACATTTCCAGTTAAGCTCTGACCCCTTTACATCAGCTTCAGAAAACAGTTCTTGAAGCAATGATTGTCTCTAATCTGTCTCTGCAATGACAGCCACAAAAGTGTCCCATTCTTAGGATGACACCAAACTGTCTCTATTTTCTTTTAATCCATGTGTAGGCATGGCAAAACCATATTTCCTTATGCATATGCATCAGAAAACTTTGACTATGTAACAAAAAATCTTTTAAAATCACTTCTTTAGGCACCCTTTGTCGTGCTAAGCATTACATTATTGGCATTTCTATACGCCTACTGCAACAACACCAAAAAAAATCTCTTTTTTTTTAATGTCTAATTCTAATCAGCCTCATCAACCCTGAATTTCCCTGTATTAGAACTGCCAGAGGTCCACAAATTCTGATGGTGACAATGGAGCAGGAGGAGGTATGCCTGTAAAAGGTAGCTAAGACAAGCAAACAGGTTTGCTTTTGTCTGCAGTCATGTTCCTATCTCATCACTCAGGTCAGCAAACAAAAAAAATTTGGTTAATTTTCAGCTGGATCAGTTCCTTGATCTGAGTCATCACTTGCAGAAGTGGTAGGACAGGGATGGGAACTGAAAGGCAGGGAATGAAGCCAGCACAATTTAGGCTGAAACATAATTCACAGCCGGATTAGGAGATAAAATTTAGGAGAAAATTTACTAAATGATATGAAAACACTGGCTGAAAGTGCCTTAAAAAGACAATGTGGTATTATCATGAATTACTTTAGTATATTCTGCTACATAACATCATAATATTTGTCAAACTTCATTGCTTTATTAGGACTGTGTGAATAGTTTTACCAGTTACTCATTCTTCACCAGCTATTCTCATGCTAATTCTATATTAGCTCCTGCTTCTGGTTTAATCCACCATGGGTAAACCACATTTTAAAATGATTCTTTGCATTTTAGTGTGAACTTCCTGCAAGAAAGCAGGCACTTTCTATGTGAGTTAGGAATTACCTCATGCAAATGCAATAATGCTGCATTTACATTCACAGTTTCAGATAAAGTTAACTTGTAAAATGAATAAAACCAACAAACAAACCCAACAAACAAAACTACCAGGACACAACCTGAAGTTTTCCAAGCAGCACACTACATTTACTTGCTAACATTGTTCTATAGTCAGAGATGGCTTTGCATTTGCTGGATAGCAGTACAATACATCTTCCCTGCATCTACAGCAATCCAGTACTTAACTATGCAGGCAAGATACAGCACCACCGTGTGAAGCACTGAACACAACAACAAACAACATTCTGGCCAGCTCTTTTGTCAAATCCTCTAGCAACTACCAGCTCTCATGGGAATGAAATCAGTGCAGGTTCCCCTTAGCAATTAAACTTCACACGCACGCAATATAGTCACATTCTTCCTCTAAAAGTATGCTGATCAGCAGATGCAGTTCATCATCTCAGTCAAGAGATGCTGACTGCTATTATGGCTGTAATATTTCAGGATGCACTTGCCTTCACTACAGCCCTATGCATATTTTGATTTCTACACCAGGTATCTACCTCGGGGTGCTTCTGGAACAAGCAGTAACTCCTAGCTGGTTCTGACAATTTTGGGAAGAAGTCTAGTAAAGTTGCGCTTAACCAAAGTTACACAAGTGATGGGCGATCTACCTTCAAGCCAACACTTCATGGAGTTTGAAAATACAAGAGACTGCAGCTGCAGCTTGTGCAGGGACACAGTCACTATTCGGGTATTCCCTGTCCTCTCGACTTGTGCCGTTTTCTAATAGTGACTGTAATGGCGTGGCCGAACCTACAATAACAACCAACTCCAGAATGCCCTCAGCTGTTACTTCACACAATTTGTGGTGGGGGAAGCTTTTACGGTGTAAATGTACCTGACAGCCACAAGAAGTCTGTTGGATGAGGAAATACAGTTATTTATTGTTTAAAAGCTGTGTTGAAGCAGAGCTGACTCACAGATCTTAATACCGGAGGGAACTGCTACCACTGTCTCGTGTGATCCTTCACTTTGCATCGTTTCATTCAACATTCTAAGTTCCCTGTGCAGGTTTTGCATCAAACCTGTAACTCGTGCTGGGTCTGGGATGTGAGCTGGGACCGAGGCCGCGAGGAGCGACGGACGGGCAGCGCCGTGGGGCTCAGCACTGCTGACCCCGGGCACACACGCCCGGCTGGAAGGAGGCTCTGGCCTCTGGGTTCGCCTGCGCCAAACCCTGCAGAAGCGCCGCGGGCCGGGGCTGACTCCCGCACCCGGACTACGGCCGGGCCCCGGGGCCGCGCCCGCCGCCCCGAGATGGCGGCCGGGGCCGAGCCGCCCCGTAGCGCCCAGTGGAGCAGCCGCCGGGCGAGGGCGAACCTCGCCGCGCTCAGCCGGGGCCCGGCCGAGCAGGTCTGCCCACCGCCACCGCAGGCAGCCGGGACCCGCCACCGAGGGGCCGGCGCCTCCGCCGCCACCTGCGAGCCCGGGCCTCGGGCAGGGTCCGCCGGCGATTCCCGCCGGGCCCCGGGACGGAGCTACTCACCGCAGCGGCGCGGCCGCGGCCCCGGCTCCAGCTCCGGACAGGTGCTTTCCTCAGCAGGAAGCGGAGCGGGCTGGGGGCCGGAGGGAAGGCTCCATGGCCGGCGGTAGGCAGCTCCGGAGCCGCCGCCAATCACATGCCCGGCAAAGAGGGAACCGGCTGTGGGGCCTTCCCGCCCCGCTCGGCAGCCTCCGCCGGATCCCGCCGCAGCCCCGGGGAGCCCGGCCACTGTCCCCGCCGCTGCGGCCGGCCCTCCCCGAGGCCCGTCGAGCCGGGCGCTGGGGCCACGCCGCTTCCCCCGAGCGGGG
>JBCJKH010032822.1:0-11295 GCA_039877255.1 Loriculus beryllinus
CTGAAAGTCAAAAACACAGCACTGCACCAGCTACTAAGAAGGAGAAAAATGACTGCTACTGCTGAACCCAGGACATACTTCTAGTTTCTCAAGCATTCTTTTTAAGACATCCATATGATCTTTTCCAGAAGAGATTCGTACTTAAGTTTTGAGCACCTCTGATCTTCTTAAGATAAGCACCTATATCATAAATTTACATCTACTAGTTGACCAGACAGTTTAGGTGCCCTGAAGCATAAAAGAGTTTAATAAGAAATGTGTCTCATGCACCTAAAATAATACAGTTGTACACACTTCGGGCTACTAAAGGTTCTCGGTAACTATTTAAACTGCAGAAGAAATTCTAATAGTATAAAAAAATGAAAATGTCATTAGTGAAAGAAAGCTGTAAAAACTTAACTTAAAATAAGTTGTCTACATTTTGGCAAGAATTCTAATTCCTTTAACTAACCAGCAAGTTGGAACAAGTAAAGATCCTCCCTTCAAGGAAAATAGCAGTGGAACAAAACTGTCCAACTTTTGCCCAAAGTTACTTTTAGCTTTTTCAGTTCCAGAAGCTGCTTACAAGCAAGCTTGTCCTTTAGAATTCCATGCAGCTCATGTCTGGGCTTAAAAATTGTATTGAATTATTTAAATTTAAATTGTTAATAATGTGTTTACTAGCTAAGTTCTATCAGTAAATTAAATCAAATACCTTTTAAAAAGGTTTCTATTCATGATTCTTATTAGGAGGTTGCCTCATTAATATTCTCCTGGGGTTACTGGAACAAAAAGATACATCTGTTTTAATTTTTACATGACTACAATTATTTTCATTGTTTGTTGGGTTTTTTTCCATATTGACACTGTGTGGTAAAAGCATAAGTTTGGCCTTAAGCTGCATTTAAATCATATGGCTTGCTTCAGCGTGGGCCTCACGGATCTTTGGCTATTCAGGGCTCCGTCAGCTCTAATTTCAAGATATCCCTTCAGGCATTCTGCATGAAAGACACCAGTCATTCCCACTGCCAGAACAGCCCACCAGTCAATCAGTCTGAAAATGGTTCTTGATGGAGAACAATATACCCGTTTTATGTTTTTAGGCCCCAAAATACTTCTTTGGTGAAGTGCATGTTTAGCTCACTTATGATAACTTCTTTTTTTTCTTCTTCCATGTGCTCCTTAGAGATGTGTTTCAGAAAACTTTTAAAAACTTTAATCACATTTTGTGTGCTAGGGAAAAAATAACACAGCTTACTAAAAAACCTTAGTCCTGAGAATACAGGTGAATTTCACAGCCTAAGGATTTATTAAAGCAAAGCCAGATAGTAAAATTGACCAGGTACAAATTCTTCTCAAGATTCAAGATGACATTTGCTTATTGGACACTGAGAATCTCATGCACTTATAGATAACAGTAATTGTAAAATCCAGATCAGAATTTAAGTTTCCTTAACATTTCTAGCCATGTGGGTATACGCTTCCAATTCATCTGATTACAGGAAGCAGAAAGAAGTTGTAAATTTGCATAGTAAATGTCAAAGTTCATTAATCTTCATATTTAGACTCTGCTCATTGAAGTATGAAGGTCTGATTCTATATCACCCTGAGCTAGGAAAAGAGCTAACCTCAGCACCAACCCACCCACGTTTACATGAACTGACTTTGAACCAAGTCCTTTCTTTGTGGTTGTAATTATCTTTTTGAATATGTTAGTGGTTACTTAATAAACCACATCCATGGAAATTTTTCAGGCATATCAGATCCTTCAGACAAAAGAATTTTTATTCAGGTTTTAGTGGGTTTTGTTGTTGTTGTTGCTGTTTGTTTGTTTGTTTGTTTTTATTTGCATACAAATATTGACAATAACTTCCTGCAAATCAAGGCGGGCTCCCATAATTTTATAATTTATCACTGGTACTTAGTACCCATATCTAGGTGAGGCCTATAGGTCTCATTTAGGATACATTTGCATTGTGCTATGAAAGCATAGAGTCTGGAACTTAGGGAGATGATTGCCTGGCCTTTGGCAGAACTGTGAAGAAAGTCATACACTGAAGTTTTGTACTGGGTTTGGCTGCAATAGAGTTTGTTTTGTTCACAGTAGCTGTCTTGGTGCTTTGTTTTGGATCTGGCACCAAAACAGTGGTGTTAATGCAGGGATGTTTCAGCTATTGCTGAGCAGTGCTTGTACACCATCAAGGCCCTTTCTGCTGCTCACACCGCCTGCTCAGTGGGCAGGCTGGGGATGTGCAAGAAGTTGGGAGAGGACGCAGCTGGAACAGCTGAACCCAACTGATCAGAGGGATATCCCACATCATATAGCATCATGCTCAGCAATTAATACTTGGAGAAGAACAAAGGAGGGACATTTGGGGTTACGTTGTTTGTCTTCCTGAGTAAAAGCTACACGTGACAGAGCCTTGCTTTTCTGGATATGGCTATACACTTGCCTGCCAATGGGAAATATCAAATAGATCCTTTATTTTGTTTTGCTGGTACACACAGCTTTTTCTTCCCCTGTTAAACTGCCCTTTCCTCAACCTATGAGTTTTCACACTTTCACCCTCCCAGTTTACACCCCCATGCTTCTGAGGGTGTGTGTGTGTGTAAGTAGGTAGCTCGGGTAAGCTTGACTCCCTCATGGCAGTAACCCACAAGAAGTGTATTTTCTGTTGTCATTATAATCTAATAGATGATACAATGACATGTGAATTTTATTCTTTTCAAGCATGTTTTGCTGTTCTCCTACATGCAAATTATCTAATTCCTAAAACGTTCCTTTTTATTTAAAGCAACCTTTCAGTTCCTCTATTAAGCCACTTTATAAACTTCAAAATGCATGAAAATATATACATCACTGTAAAAAGGTTAAAAAAAATTGAGCATTACCTTATAAGCTAATAAAACACTATCATTTATAGTTTTACAGTATTAACAATATGCTCTTCATTAAATCTTAATTTAAAAAAGAGGGAAATTAAAACCTGCCCATAGCAAACAGCAAATTAGAGCAACAGAGAGAAGGAAGTTATTAAAAAATGTAGACTCTTGATTAGATTTTAAAAAATGGAAAGAAGATAAATCTAAAATTAGTAAATGGAAGTTTATAGAGAAGCTCCTTTCTGTAATAGTTTAGAATACCTTTAACTGATAAAGCTCTGGCTGGCCAAATGCCAAACAAGCAAAAACATTCTAACCACAAAGCAATGGATTTTCATTTAGGCCCTGATGCGAGCATGCTGCAAGCTTATCTATTTATTTTCCTCCTAAGGCAGATTTGAGGTTTCTCTTTGTCCAGTCTAATCTCTATGTATTTTGTTAAGTTTTCACACCTTTCTGCTTTTTTTCTACTAGCCTGACATAACTGTCACTTTTGTATCCTGTGTTAAGTGAAGATTAATATAAAAAGAGGTGCTGACTGGACAGAAGTAAATAAATATGATTAGGTATTTATATATTCAGCCTAGCTTTTCTACTATTCCTCCTCTTGCTTGCTTTTATTTCTGCCATGACCATTATCTTTCATTCGGGTTTTACAGACCACAGATGAAACTAACCCCTCTCTTAGACATAGCTAGTCTGTTTTGTCTCACTTGGGAAATCTGTTCCCACAATATTTATTTCCTATATTACTACTCTTCATCTTCTTTAGAAGAGAAAGAAGAAGATTAATTATGCCCAGTGGTGCCAATACAATTTGTGTTTCAGTTGAAATAGATACACCAGAGGAAGCTATTTGCACATACATGAAAAATGAATAACTACACGGGAAAAAGAGATTCCAGCAGGCTGAATAGAAATTATAGAAGCTCCAATAAAAGGAATCACTATTTTTAAGATATCAGTTAAAGTCAAAAATGATAGGGAAATTATCATCTATTGATGCTATAACAATGTCAGGATTTAATTTAGTCTTCAGTATAAAGTCTTCACAGAGACTTGTAATTCTTGAATATCTGCCAATAGTACTCATATAAATATGGTGGTATAGCTCGTATGTCAACATTTATTTTGGTTTTACAGTATCATACTTTTTCCCAGCCCCAAATTGAAACTTTGATGTATAATTATAAAATAACCCCAAGATTAAGTTTCAAAGTATAGCAGAAAATAGTGTTATTTTTCAGTGGAAGCTAGGACGTTTACCAGTGTTAATATAGAGTTATAACTGCTTTGCAAAGTTACTTCTTCACACAGAAAATTTCTGACAATGTCACATATTAACCATCTAGTCCAACTGGATTCAAATGAGAATCCCTTACTATAGGTTGCTAATTTAGCTTCCACCTGTAACATCAGGGAGTTTTGGGATATTCAAAGGACTAAAATTAATTTAATCTGTATGGCTAACTTAAACAGCTTTGAAAATCTATATTTCATGACTACGATTATAATGTTGAAGACAGCAGTTGTATAAAATAATTATGAATAATTAGCATTCAAAGAAGTGAGACAGTGACCCTGAGTGTTTCTAGCACAAATTAAGCACACAAACCAAAATTCCTACCAATGATCTTACCTCTGTATTGTGTTGTTTCAGGTCTTTTTCACTAGAAAGTGAGATATTTGACATGTAAAAGATGAGAAAGGTGGGAGAGTGGGTAAACAGGGATAAGTCAGTGAATACAAGCATCAACATTTGGAAGCCATCACTAACAGGCAAACAAAAAAAGCTGTTAGTAGCAGTGAGAGCCTGGGTGTCAGAAATGTTTGTTTCTCACTGTTGTGAAGGGCTCTTTCTGTGAAATTTAATTGCACAGTTAAAGTCATGAGTGTTTTCTGCACATACACAATATGCTGAGTAGAGCAAGTCAAGCAGCTCTGTTTTATAGCTCTATAGGCTACAAACTAGGGTAAAAATTATCTCAAGCTAAGCTCAATGGATTGTTTGTATCTGACAGATGCACATAATGGGCAGTAAATAAAAAGCCTCCTTTTACACATACCACAGCATAAATCATGTGTACTGGGAAATATATGCACTCCTTGATGCACCCACATATGGCTGTTGAAAGGGGCAGCAAACATATTAGGCTTGCATAACATCACATTAACACCTCTGCTAAGACAAGATTCACTTGTGAGAAGACTAAGCTGTGACACTTATGGTTGAGACGAGGAGAATTCTCCAAATGCTTTCAGAAAGAATAAGCATTTAATTTATCTGCCTCTATTTAACCATATGTCCTTCTGGTACCAGGAGTTTGCCGACATGACTGCAGGAAGTATGATGCTGTGTACATAAGGGCTAGAGCAGTGATGATATCAGTATAGACATGCAATTCAGCTTAGAGATCTGAAGATTTTACTGCCTGTCGTGTAATGTCATTGTAGCTCGCACACACGTACATGCACTAGCACTTATGCAATTTTTAATTTTTTAAATTAAAAAAAAAAAAAAGTAACAACAGGGATCACAGTAGGAAAATGGCTCGAAAAGCTGCACATGCAGGGGAAATAGGAACCAAAAGAGAGAAGATATAAAAGTTTGTAAGTACTACCTAAAAAAGTGTCAGCGATCTAACTTAACAGAAACACAGTTGTAGACCAGGAGATCTTTTGAACACCTCTATCTCATTTGATAAAACAGCTAGCAGTTTAGATTCTCATTTAAAGACAGCAATTTCTACAGCTTTCAAACACTGCCAAAACCAGGATTTTCCAACTAACAAAGTTTTAAAACCAGTGCATAAACCTTTAGCTGAATAAAACTTGATTTTGTTGACATACCTCTCAACTACTGCCCACAAGTTACAGCGATGAATATTAACCAGATGTTAGGGTTCTCTTCTCGGGAATGCTGCCTTATAAAGACACTCTGCTCATAAGATTGTTTTATTGGTACCTTTGACACTGCTTCATCTAAAAGTGGGTCAAATGTGTCAAAAACTGATGACATACAAGCAGCAACTTCAAAAAAAGTCATAAAGCCAATTTCCAAAATCAATTTCTTTCTGGGCTTTCAGGTACATTAAATTTGCTATACCTTTAATTTTTAGCAATTTTGGTTTTCACTGAATTTTGGTGTCCTTTGTGGATTTTTCTCTTTTATTTTTTTTTTCCTCCAAGGGGGAGAGGGAGTGGCAACAACCAAACCCTCTTTGGTGTGGGTTGGGTTTTTTTAGAGAATATTTTAAAAGATTGTTTAAACTTTTTTCATATAGTGTGGAAGTCCCTCTTCAGCTCTTGCAAAGTACGTGGCAGGTTGTCTCCATTCTTACTTTCATGTTCTCTGGGAAATGCCTCTTTGTAAAGATAAGCTACTTTCCATTCCGCAATCTGAGAAACTTGATTAAAGGATTGTCTTTATGCTTTATTCTCTGTAGTGTAAATCTTTGAATGTGGTTTGATTAAGTAAACTGGTTTTGGGTGTTTTTCTTTTTTGTTGTTTTGTTGTTTGTTTTTTTTGCTGTTTTTTGAGTGGGCTTTTTTTGTTTTGTTTTGGTTTTGGTTTTGTTTTGCAATATTAGAGCATTATCATTAAGATCATTTGTATTCCTCAGAAAAAAAACAGAAGAAAAGGGAACAGCTGACTAAATCTCCCCACTCCCCTCCATCCAACAGGATTGTCCATCAAACAATAAATATGTCATTAATATGTATGTACATCTCTTTTTATTCCTCATACTCTGTAGTTAAAATATGTGTATAAACTTATTAGCTTATTCATCTCTAGTTCACTTGCAAGCTAAATTGCTTGGGATATACAATGATGATTTAATGGGTTTTTCAGAATATATTTCAAAAAAAGCTTTGAGTACATCAGCAAAAATGAAAGCTTCTGCTTCAAAATATATGTGCATATATTTCTTCTGTCTGAATCTTGGACAAAATCACCACTGCAGATCTGTATTTTCTCTTGTAAGGAAATAAGTAACAGCACCCTGAGTGTTGTATTTTGTTGAACGGCTTCCTGAAAGGAAAGAGATTGACTGTCCATGACTGCTAGAAAGCCCTATCACTGCAAACATTAAACTAGATTATATTGTAAATAATAAATTTCCATAAAGAAATTCATTCTGTCCTATAGCCATCTCTCTCCAAGACATTTCTGTCACCCCAAGGATACTGACTGGTCCGATTACTGCTAAATACATGATAGATCCTGATTGCTTTTGAAGATAAAAAATTGAAAACAGTTGTGATGCTGTGTTCTTTGTACCTACTATTACATCTTAGCACATTAAAATTGCCAAAGTAATGCCAGATTTTAAAATTTTACATTACTTGCAGAATGTGCAAGTTTGAAGAAAATTCTCTGGCCTACTCTACCTTCCTACCTTAGCGTTTTCACATTGCAATGGCCAGCTCCACACAGCTGTAAAAGAAATCTGGAAAAACTACAGCTTGTAAGAACCTGTATCAGTCAACCCTCCCCCCCTCAAAAGGTTAATTATTGCTAGCAGAGAAAACACAAAGAGGTCAGGAAAGTGTGCTGTACAGTCCAGTGTGCACTCCATGATGCAAGCATGGAGAGCCATAAGAAGTTAGCGGTGATAATTGTGCTATAATTCCATGATCAGTGGTGAGAACTGCTGGTCGACCCTATATGCAAATGTCCACCTTCCAAATCTTCATTCAGTAGTCTTGAAACACGCTTATCATCTCTGCTGATGTTGCACCATCAGTGAGACATCAGATATTAACCTAAGATTAGCTAGAAAGGCCAGATGAAAGGCATATTCAGAGTGTTTTTTCATTTGAGCTTTTCATTGGAGTTTCTCAATTCCTGCTGGCAGTATTTCCTGGGTCCATCTAAGCACCTTTTTTTGTTCCCTTTCCTGAACCTTCTGAAGGCTGTTACAATATCCCCCACCAGGTTAACAGGGTGACCTAGTGCACTGGTTTTCTATTAATCTTGTCCTGTCCTGTAACAGAATTTTCCCCAACATGAGAGCCAAAACATAACTTTTACAAGCTGTTGTAGTGAACTAACTGCATTATGTATGATAACATATTAGACACAGAATCCATACAGTCTTCCTCTCTCTCTGACCTTTTGAGATGCTTTTTGGTGGAGTACTGCTTTCAGAGAATGCAACTCTTAAGATTCCAGACTTGACCTGCATCTGTGAAAGCCAACAGCTTTCTCATGGGTCATCCGAAGATTTATTGAGATACTGCACTGGTCACACCTTTATTGCAGTGATTCTACATGCTGCACACATACGCATTTTAGGAATCAAAGTCAGAATAGATTAGTACTTTCAAAAAATGTTGTTATGTTCAGGTGGGAATTTTAAAGGGTGAGGAAATACTTGAGGCAGGAAACCTACTAGAAGACGTGCTTCCATAAAACAGAGAACTGCCCAAAATAAGCAGTAGTAAATTATCCTAGGATGGGTGGGTCTTGCACATAATTAAGATCTTGCAATTCTAACTTCAACAGCCCCAGAAGAAAATAATCACAGATTGCCTCAAAGCCTGAATTCAGTAGCAAGAGAATCTAAATATGCAAAGCCCTAGACTGCTTTTTCAGTGCTGTTGCTGCAGGGCTCTTATCTATAATCTGGCAATTACAATATTTGCCTAGTGCTAAGAACAATTCCCTATACAGCGCTCTGCAGTTAAGCCTCATGCAAACAAGCTCAAGCCACTAGGCCAAATTTTGTCTTCAGATACGCATGCAATAATCCCACTGATATCTGTAAAACAAATTATTTCCACAAGTTTGGATCCTAGTATTTGTCAGCAGTAACAAGGGTAACGTCGAGACAGAAATAAAGAAACCATGCTACTAACCCTCTATTAAAAATGCTAATACAGTGAAGGGGGAAATTACAGTACTTAGTTCAAATGTCAACACAGTTTTTTGCACATCTCAGAGTTTTATAACAGAATCACATGTGAAACCAGCAAGATTTGTAGCTCTCCTTGGAAGGTCATTAGTCTGTAAATCAAGGAGAAGGTTGATCATTGCCCTAAAAATGTAAGGCACTTGGGTTTTTTTCCATCCAAACTGTAGACATATAATACTGATAATTTTAATTTTACTCCTGGTTTTATAGAGCATGGCTTATGTGAGAGAATATGAGAGGATGAAAATTTAAGAAAAGAACAAAAAAAAGTCAGCAGAGGTAGAATAACTTATCTTTATTTTGCTACCAAAGACAAATGTTTCTATGGAATGTACTTTGAGTCAGAACAATCAGCATCTGCAGTTAGTGAATCATAAAGCAAGTTTTTTGATACAGCAGTTTAAAGACTAGTTGAAAGGAAGGTGTTCACATGATGTTATATCTCATATTTTCCACAAAATATCTCATATTTTCCATAAAAATGAAATTTTCTGCAAAAATTGCAAAAATCTCTAAAGCTATATTAGAGAAGGCCTTTAGATATTTGCTTGTGGTTCAGTAACTCAAATCTATACTGTGTTTTCTAGTAGCAATTACTGAAAATATTTGTTTAAAAGCAAAAGTTAATTTCAAATGGTTACAAAATAGCTTCAGATTTTGTCTTCTGTATAGCTTTACAACCGGCAAACTTACATATTGAGTGCTAAGCACTAACACATTCCTGAGTCATCTTCATTGGTATTTTAATACTAATTTAGAAGTCTGTCTTAGTCCTTATTTGCAAGTCATCCTGGAATACTGTCAATTGAAAAGTATTGGAAGAGTGGGGCTTTTTTCCAATAACATTAACAGATTTCATGCATTCCTGGAAGACCATTAATTTTAGGAGTATTATGTTTAAAACATTGTTATAATCACCATAGAGATTAGCAAATAAGCAGTAAAAAACTCACTACTGAATTTTAGAAATATAAATCACTCTTAAGCATCCATATTCTTTTTTTTCTGCATGTGAATAACAAAAGCAGGTTTACTTTTATGGCTTGGTTAAAAAAAGAAAAACAACAAAAAACATCAAATTGGTTTTCTTTGGAAAATCTGACTTTAAAAGGAAAACTTTTGACCATTCTTGTGTACAAACCACTCTAGGTAGTGTATTGTGTAGGAAAGAAGGAAAAAATATTCAAACCAAACCTATTAGTTATCATCACTTAGTTCACCATACTCAAACTACTACTCATTAAGGGCATTCATTTCAGTAAGCCACTGAAAAGCCATTGAGGGTAAAAAGCATTCAATCTTTACATCACAGTGGTGCCCAAACCAAGGTATAGGTGTGTTTCAGATAGTGCCACTGTCAAAACTAAACATAGCCCATGGGCTGACAACTGCTGGCAAGTGTATGGGGTATGGCTGAGATGGAGTTAACTTTCTCCATAGGAGCCCTCATAGTGCTGTTCTTTATTAGTAGCTAGGAAGTTGTTGATGACGCACCAGTGTTTTGCTGCTATTGAGCAGTGTTCCCACAACATCAAGGCCATCACTCCATCACTCCACTTCACCTCAAAGGCCACTAAGCTGGCCTTGGCAAAAGGCTAGGAGGGGATATAGCCAGGACCCCTGACCCAAACTGACCAAAGAAATGTTCCATACCATATAACATCACGCTTTGCAATAAAAGTTAAGAGAAAGGAGGAAAGGGAAGGGAGGCACTCATCATTAAGGTATTAGTTTTCCAGACCAATGGCTATGCAAAATGAGGCCCTGCTTCACAGGCACTGGCTGGATGTTGCCTGTTCATGGGAAGCAGAGAATAAGTCCCTTTCTTTGCTGTCCTTTGCTTCCATGTGTGTTCTTTATTTTTTCTGTATTAAGCCGTTTTATTTTTTTTGACCACAGAGTTTTTTGTAATCTTTCTCTTTCGCTTTCTACCCCTGTCCTGCTGAGAAAAGCAGAGGTACTGGGGGGCTAGATATTCCATATAGGGCCATAGCGCTCCAACCTCTATTGAGAGCAAGCAGGGATGGGGTGGGTAGGAGAGAGGGGGTGGGGAGTAACTTGGTGTTGAACACTGCCAGGGATGGATCACTCACAACTTCTCTGGGCAACCCATTCTGGTGTCTCACTACCCTCACAGTGAAGAACTTCCTTAGATCTAGCCTGAACTTCCCGTTTCAGTTTGAGCCCATTACCCCTTGTCCTACCACTACTGTCCTTAATAAGGAGTCCTGCTTCAGCACCCTTGTAAGCCCTCTTGCAGAAAGTTGTTCTGTGGTCACCATGCAGCCTTCTCTTCTCCAGACTAAACAGCCCTAATTTTTTATATTTGTTATTAAGACATTTGTGTTCCAAAGCAACCACTATGTGCACTGAGACCCTACATCCCAGAAAGTGGCCTGCTGATGGGAAGAACAGGATACATCATTTTTTATGTTTATTTTTCTTACTGCAAATTGCTGAGATTTACAGCCTCCCCTTGACTATCACCTCAGCACAATGCTGCGAAGCAGAATGA
>JBCJKH010032829.1:0-14144 GCA_039877255.1 Loriculus beryllinus
AGTAAATAAGGTTTTTATCATACCTGTACCCCATTACAGTGGGGGAGTTTCATCTGTTTTTAATAATACAAATGAACCCTAAGGTGACATCTCTGCTTCACACTTCTTTTGTCCATTTCCCCTTCCTTCACTGATTCTGACAATAACTTCAAATACAAACTGCTTCAAACAGATACTTTTTTTTCATTCCAGGACCAGTATCCACTGCTTGGGGCTGGTTTATGGCTTTGCCACTGCTTGGTGCAGACAGCGGGCTCTGTTTTCTAGTTCAGCCTGTCAGAACAGAGTCTCTCAGAGAAAGAAAGGTCTCTGCCTAGCAAAACCAGTACAGAATCCATTACCACCAATTACTCTTTGACAACAGTCACGTTTTGGAAAGGCTCTTTGTCAAGTATGACACATTAAGTTTAAAAAAGATAAATGTGTGTAAATATATACACAAACACCGAGAGTACTGAACAATTCTGCAGCATTTGCCTGAAAAGACATGTTGTGACATTAAAAATAAACCACAGCTGTGGAAAGAATGGGATTTTCCACTTCCTAGCAAGTTGAAAATACATGTTCATGAAATACCTTATATCATTCACAAGTTTCAAAGATCTTAAAACTACTTTTTTAAAGTAATTATTTCTGTTGAAAATTGAGAAGCTCAGAGACACAGACAGCTATTTCAAAAAAATCCCTTCATGTTACCAGTTGGGTTTTCCCTAGAAAAGAAAATTTTATTCCCCTCTCCTCTTTTCCCTCCCCCAGTTTCACCAAAGGTATTGATGCTCTCATCACAAATGGCTCAAGTAAAAACAAATCAAAGTATAACTTTGAAATGGTAATATGGCTAACAACCCACTTATCAGAATTTTAGTTACAAGATCACTTGAGCTTCATTATATTCCACATACTGCTGTTATTCAAAATACAAAAAGTTGTTAAATCATGTGAATTTACCCCAACAGAAACAAAGTACAAGCTAAAGAATTTATTTGGACCTTTAGTGTTTCATTAGTGTGAGATGCTACCTGTTCCATATCTATCATTCAGATGCTGCTACACAGACATGCCTCCAAAACACTGCATTAACACTAATAAATTCTAGGGTTTCAAGTGAGGCAAATAAAGAGGAAAAGAAATTGATAAATCTCTTTAGTCAGAGCCTCAAATGAGCCCTAGGACATGAAGACAAATTAATTTGTAATGATAACATCTATTACAAAATGGAGTTAGATTTTAAACCTATGTCCAAAAAAAGCCCAAAGAAAAACAACCACAGAGGGCAGGGTTTTGCTCTTCTTATGAAATTAAAACATTAAAAACACACCACAAACACTTCACAAGGTACCTCAGACACTGTGAACAGCACAACTCATAGAGAAGGCAGCCCACAGATGAATGACAGTTTTCCTTTTTCATTTCAGGGATGGAAATCACCAGATTCATATGCAGAATTTTAATAATTATTTATAAAGCTCGAACAATGCAAAGGGTGCCAATGTTTTAGTGCCTACAGCTCAGTAGTGGGGAATATGCTTTTCACCACAGTCACAAATGATATGCAAAAAAAAAGAAAAAGGAAAAAACAGAGGGGATGAATAGTACTGTAAGTTAACTAAGCTGCAAAAATCAGCTGGATGAGCAGAAGAAGGAAATAGCAGAGAGGGTTATAAATATCTTGAACCTCGTGAAAGCCACGACTAAAACCAAGGAGTGCCCCATTACACAGGTGGCGTATTCAGAGCAGATGAAGACAGAGTTCACAGAAGGCATAATAAGGAAACTTATCCACGCAAACCACTGATGGTAAACAATCAGAGGGATTCAGAAACACCAACTCCAATTCTTGAAAGGCAACCTATTAAAGACCCATCTTAGTAAGTTTTACTAAATGCAAACACACAGCATTTGACCAAGCAAGCCTCTGAGTTACAAGTCACTGGAGGCTGAGAGAATACTCTGCAGTGCTGCTGCATGTCTGCCCACCACCTTATATTCTCCCCATGTGCTCATTCTGGCAATTGTGCCTATTTCACTCTCTTAGATACAGGATATTTGGCCAGATTGTAGACTGACGAACTCTCTTAAAGTAGCCTTTCACCATTTGGGCTGTAACTAATGCACAGGACTGCCTAACCTCAAGGAGAATGTATTGCAGGCTACAGGGAGTATCAAACGCACTGAACACACCTTGAAGCTCCATCGTGTGCCCTTCCCAATGCTGTACTCAAGGATCTGCATGCTAACAAAGATGGAATACACTTCAAACAAAACATTCTGCTTTTAAACCAAATTGAGAGATAGCAATCATCGGTACACAGAAACATATCTAGTTTCATTAAAAAGCACTTGAAGAAATCTACTGCATCTCCTCTACAGCAAAGAATAAAACCTTGTAAGATGATTTCCCATAGATGATTGACAAGAATTTCAATGCCTACTAATGGAAAATAACTCACGGAGGCTTGAGCTGGTTGGGACTTTTTTTAAAAAGAAGATAAATTCTAGCTTTATTATTTCTAGTGACTGGAAACAATCATATCTGAAACAGCACTTCCACATACATGCACACAAAGGTTGAATAAAGAGACATAAGACAATGTGAGACACATTCCTCTACACAAAAATCTTAAGAAAACTAAAAATCACCTGCTTCAGTTGATTAGAATGAATCACTTATGCCCATATAATCAGACTTAAAATTGAGCATGCTTGTAAAACAAAAGAATAAAGATGAAAAGAATCACTGGCTGCCCAGCACTTTTATATTTCACTACAGACAGCTCATAATTGTAAACTGTGATTGCTAATAAATTATTTTCTTTGCTGCAGAATAACAGGACAGCATTGCATATTCTACCATTGTAACCACTGTTACACATTTGCTGAACAAATATTAGCTTTTCACGCAAAGCTGAAAACGTGTCAAAAAAGCTCCTTGAGAAGACTAACATCCCAGCCAGAGCCCAATGAGCATGTAAAGATGCTTTCTCATTAAAAGATGTGAAGCTGTATAAGGCAAGTGAGCAGCATCATTAATTTTAGCTGTGACCTACACAAATTTACTGCAGTACACTTCCATCAAGATCTGCATTTTAATTTAGAGGCATACTTTCCTAATACTTCAAAACAATCATCATAGTTACACCCCTTGCAACTTTTAAAACAGTAATGACAGGTTAAAGACAGGTCATTAGGTTAAAGGGCATGTCTGTACACTCATAACATGGTTAAGGGGAGATATGAACTCACCAATAAAAGCGCTATCCGACTCCAATAGTGAATTTTTGAAGAATCCATCAGATTCATTCCTGAACTACAAAAGTGAGACAGGAGACACGCAAATTCAGATGCCTCAATATATTTCTGCGGCCAAATTACAATTAATAGAAATTAATTGCCAAACTTCTGCAAAGTCAACACCAGCTCTACAGTCTTCTGTACTATTCCTTATTTTATGGCTATAAGATACCTATACATTTTTAAATAACTCATGTTCTCTTTAAGCATTAGGGATTTTTTATTTTTCTGTAGTAATCCCATTTGCTGAATGTGCTTACACATGGCAACTGCAGTGGTGATTAAACAGGGGAGGTTTAGATTGGATATAAGGAAGAAATTCTTTACTGTAAGGGTGGTGATGCACTGGAATGGGTTGCCCAGGGAAGTTGTGAATGCTCCATCCCTGGCAGTGTTCAAGGCCAGGTTGGACAGAGCGTTGGGTGGCATGGTTTAGTGTGAGGTGTCCCTGTCCATGGCAGGGGGGTTGGAACTTGATCTTAAGGTCCTTTCCAACCCTAATGATTCTATGATTCTACAATTCTATGAAAGCCATTGCTCTGCTGTGCAAGCGAGGAGAGGCACTGAGCCACCAAGGGGCAGCTTCGCTCTGCCTGCAGCAAACCATCTGACCGGCCGTGCAGCACCTGAAGGAATCGTTCCCTTCTGTGCTCAGATTCTATGATTCTGTGCTCAGATTCTATGATTCTAAATGGGTGTCCCACCAAATGAGATGCCATTTGCAAGATGCATATTCTCCAGGCTGGATAAGAAAATGAGCAGCAAATGGGAGGAAGGGAGAGTCAGGGGGAGGAAGTGTTTGATAACTAGTAACTAACATTTTATGACTATGTGCACTGCTGCTGTCAGACTATGGTGTCATTGATGTTGACATTGTATAACACAGCCTTATAAACTAGAGGGAAAAAGCCAGGACCTCAGGTTATGTCATTTGCAAACAGCCTGGTGCATCCTTTGGGTTTGAATTTTCCTCGTTAGACACTGAGCAGTCGCCACATCATACCAGTCTGTGTGCTTATACATGGCATCTCCCAGTGGTACTGTGAGTGCATGATAATACCAACATTAACGATTCTGAGGCAAATCATAATGCCAAGATTACCCAACTAGCACACTTGTGACTCAAGCCCCTGGGCTTCTCCACATGCCCCAACAGTTCCTGCTCAGTTTCCTGGGCTTAAAGTGCTTGTTCTGTCTGAAATACGGGTCATAAACCTTCCTTTAATTAATATACCCCAAAACTGAGAATGACAGGTTTTTTTCTGGTTGTGGCTATTTGTCATAATCAACAAGTTACAACAAGGTAACTCATACATTTAAAGAAGAAAAACAACTGAAAAAGGAATGAGATTTGCTCTGTTGTGGAGGAGTAAGTTGCCTAGTAACCCAAATGAAGGTATTTATTTAAATTGTTGGATAAGCCTACCAATACAGGTATTCCAGGAAACAGTGGAGTTTGTTTCAAATTCCAGGAATGGAAAGGAGTTTTATGAAGTGAGCAGATGCACATCATGTGCATTTAGAGATAAACTCACTGGACAGATCTGAAATACAACATGGATTGGGATGGCTTACATTGACATGAGTTTGGCTCTGTATTTTATAGGGGAGCACAAGGGAAGAGAGTTCTAGCAGTAAAATTACTTGGATGATTCCTTGAAACTGTTTTTAGTCTGAATTTTAGGGCAACTGTTTCACTGTGCCAGTGAAGCTTGCGCAAGTAGCAGCTCTGAAAAAAAGAACATTTAATACAGTGTAAAATCCAGCAGCCAATGGTGAGTGAATCAGTCTCTAGAATGTAAAACCTCTCTATAGAAAAACAGTAATCGCCAGGAGGGGTCAAACTGTTGTCCATCATCTCTGCAGGAGACAATGGCTTATATTTAGGAAAAAAGTCATACAAACTCCTAAAGTTTCTGAATGAAGAATAAGGTAACTGTAAGATTTTGTTGCTTCTGTGTTGGTTAACGTCCTTTCACATGTTTAAAAGAATTATCTGCCTACTGAGCTGCAACTTAAAATAACAGCATCCAGTTCCTCCTCTTCTAAGCTCTTGCCATCAGAAAAAGAGCACAAGAAAGTGTTCTATGGATTGTTTTGGTTCTTGAGAAGTTGCTGAGTAGCCAGTTGGTGGGGTAGGATTCCTTCAGAGCCAGTTGTGCATGAGAAAATGCAGGTTTATCAAGAGAATGATTTGCATTTCTTCAAAACATGATGCAGTGGGTTAGCTAGTGCTAGCTCCTGTCCTCCGCACAGGGTGAGGGTGATGCTGATGCCTTCTCTCAGCAGCTTCTGTCATTTTTGTTTATTTTTTTTAATTGAAAAGTCTTTTCTGAATAGATTTTATAAATTCATATATAAGGGACAAATTTTCTGTCACATGCTTACCTTCAACTCTGGGTCCTACCTATAGCAAAATATGTTGTCTGTTACCAAGCATACTGAGAAAAGGCCAGATACAGGATACTATCCAGATGGTACTTTCCTCTGGACTTATTCTGAGAGAACTGGTGGCACTTTCAGAGTTACCCTGCCTTAAAGGTTAGGACAGAACACTACCAACATGTTGCTAGTACATGTTAGATAATGTGCTTTCTGTAAAACATGCTGTCTACAAAACAAAAAAGGACCATTTCTACTCCAGCTGCCTTGTGCCTCCTCTATGACACATTCACTGCTCACAGGTAAAATATAAAGGAGTTTTCTCCTGTCATGGCAATGAGGATTCATTGAGATTGCATAAATGCACTGTTCCTCCAGGCCTAATGTACCTGCTGCTGAAACTGGTGAAAATATTGTAATGGAATGCAGTCAGAGCTGAGCCAGGCTTAGCATTCTTCCAGTTACACAAATCAGTGTGTGAAGGTTGATGTCTCCCAGGAAAGCAGCCTGCCACACCAATTCACTGCTAGATATCATGCTACAGCTTGAAATGAATGGTACTTAGGCTATCAACAGGGAAGACATAACTACTTAAAATGGCAGTATTGCCTTTACTTGTGGCCAATGATCATCTGGTGATTTGTTTTCTGAGAGTCACAGCTTCTGAACTCATAGGAGTACATGAAAGTCTTAGTTATTTTGTCACCAAAAGAAGCTGCTTAAGTTCTATATTGAGGTGGGAGGGAAGGCTAGGAAGTGTGATCAGATTGAAAAGCATCCTGAAGGCTAGCAAAACCTGATTTGTATGCTGTATATATTCAAATAATTGAATTCAGGTTTCAGCCTCTGAGCACTGATGTGCCCTTTGCCAGATCCAGGATGCTCACAGATGTGGGATGGGTTTTCTGTTAAACACTTAGGATAGTGTTTTCCTTGTCATGCATTTTGGAGTCATTAGCTAAGTAGCTTTGCCTCTAGTTGAGAAACTTATCCCATGGTGTTTATCAGTCAAAGATCAAGAGCAAAAAACATGCACTGAGCTGTTAAAAAAGCTCCATCATTTCTGATGTTGCAGATCAGATTGGGTCAGTTTTTCTTCACAATGCAATAACTTGATCCCAAATTTATCCACTTCTAACCTACATGCCCCTTCATATCAAGGCTCCCCGCATACCCTGGGGCTGCTGCCTCCCCCACAGCCACAATTCCATTCACTTATTTTTCCTCCCTTTCCATATTCAACAGCACAAAAACAAGGCAAGTTTTGCATACGTAATCATCAATATTAAGTCCCTGTGTTTCAACGAACCCACTCTGAACCCTCTTGACAATGGATTTTGGACAGAGCAAAGTACTAGCCAGCTGAAAATCAGGACCGGTTGAGATCCCTTCCATGCTGCACCCACATTTTCCAAACACAGTCACAGTCCTGTCCTTCAGTTCTTCACCACTTTGATTAAACCTTTTTTTTAATTAACACTCCTAGTTCTGGCCTCACTAGTTGTCTTACAATTTTTTAGATCCCTAGTACATTTATTCAAACAGCTTTTGTTAGGATTTTAGTTTTATCTTCCCTGTTTGAATATTCCATCCACCTCCCTTTTCTACATTTGCCAGTCTGGAATTCTATACGTTTTGTTACCTCTTTCTTTTTCTAAATATTCCTCTTAAAAGTACTGCATTTGATTTTGTATGATGGTGGATTTTGCTCCTGGAACAACTCTGCCACCTTTCTTTGGCCAAATTGCATGTACATCAGTACAACATTATCTAACACGACTCTTGCAGTATTTAGCATCTATCCAAAAATCAGTGTTTAAATGCTTTCATTTTGCCATCACTCACCTAGCTATTGTGAAGTAGCATTATCCTAATTTTAAAATCACTTCAGGTGTTTTCTTTATGCAATAGAATTAAGCTCATCTTAAAACAGAATATCATCAAAGTTAGTCATCATGTTCTCTGTATTATCACTAGAGATTTAAGTGTGCCATGTACTTTGTGGCCAATTAAAACTCACTGCTCTGATTTCTACTCTCATTGCAGCAGTTGGATTAGAGTCTGGGTTTAGGATGAGTGGAGCAAGTGGGAAGTGGGATGGCAACAATGGCAAAAGTTTATGTTTATTCCCACATAAGTACAAGAATGCGTTTCAGTGAAATAGAAATAAAACTTTTAAGAAACTGAAGCTTCTAGCCCAAGCACACAGGTAAACATTTTAAATATCAAATGAGTTGGAACATCTTTATTATTCCCTTCATTGGGCTGAGAAGACAGACAAAACTGTCAAAGTTTTGAAAGTGAACCTGAGCATCTCAACTGGTAATGTTAATACTGATGCAATGTGATCCCTTTGTCTCAAGAGACAAGGTAATTCTGAAGTGCTTCATTAAAAAGGTAACATTAGATATAAACTGTTCCAGTGCCATACATCTCGGTTGAAAAATCCACCTATTGTGAGAACAGGAGCAGTACAAACATTTACACTTTCACTCTCCCGTGTACTAGCTCTGCCATTAGCATCTTGTAGCTCTTATTAAAATCTGCTGCCTCACACTCAGCAGTGGCACTGGAGTTGCATCTCACTTGGGTTGAGCAAGTCACTCTGACTCCTGGTGTGTGGCTTTGGATGGGTGTTTCAGTCCCAAAACAGGCTTGCTTTGTTTTTCTTTTTCACCTGTTACCCTCATAGCTTAGAGACAGCATGGGTTGTCTTTGCAGCCTAGCTTAGCTAGTCTGGAGTCACAGCTTCATTTCTTCCACAACATTAAGGCCTCCACAACAGGAGTGGTAGTGGGACTTCACACACCCCTCCCCACCCAGAAACACAGCAGCACCTGTGAAAATGCACTGTGATGCTTCTGCTTGTCTTCTCATTGCTCCCTTTGGGCTGACCCACCCAAGGTGGGAGGTGAGATTGCTGTGAGACATGGTGGACCTGGTGTGACTTTACCATGCTTTTTTCTCCTGTTCTGCTTTCTCGGATGGATGCTCACCAGGCTTCGAGGGAACGTGTTTGTGTGAGTTGATTGCAACGCAGATTTTGGAAAATGGCTCTAACTGTGTTTTCTCTAGAATGCCTGCATGGAGGGGAGGGACACACACCAAGACTCCCATCCTCTCGTGCTGTTGTGTGCCATGCTCCCACACACAACAGCACTGGTGGTGTTAATCCTTCCCTAGAATAAGTTTGCTGGGGGGCATGTGTGTGTTGGGGACAAGGTGTTATTTCTTTTGTTAGTTTTCCTATGGGGTTTTGTTCGCTGGTTTGCCTTTGTTTGGTGTTTTTTATTGCGGCGTTTGCCATCAGCCGCGCAGGACGGCTGGGAGCCCGTTGGGACGGCAATACCTCCTCCTCCCGTCCCCGCGGGCGCGGAGGGGCGCGGAAGGGCGCGGTGCCGCGGCGGGGCCAGCAGAGGGAGCGCACGCGACGCGGTGCTGTTGCGGGGCCCCGGCCCCGCTCCCGGCTGGAGCTGAGTGCGTTTGGGGAAAACAGAGGTATTTCCGAAACCGGCCGGTTTGCCCTTAACCCATCCCGTCTGCAGCCTGCGCGAGTGTGGGTTTCCGTCATTTTACCTTGCGATGTGATCTGGGCAGTTCCTGCTGCAGGGATGAGCCATCGCGATAAGAACTGTAAGGCTTTGCTTGGTCCTTCAGAACATCTCTTCTTTAGCCATCGTACAATATCCATAGAGAGCCACCTTTCTTTTTAAGCAGATACTGTTTATGTGAATGCCTTCACCAGTACAGCATTGATGTTGAAATGGTGACCATCACCTCTGCAGTCACTGTTAACATCTGTGCCTGCAAATGCTGAAGCTGTCATGCTCAGGTGGGGTACAGGGCCCAGAGAGCGCTAATAACTGTTCTCAGTCATGAACTCTAGTGGTCCTTTACGCAGGAGTGCTCTGAATAAATCTTGGGCATGAAAATTATGCAAATTTAGAAGAAAAAGGTCATACAGAGAAAAAAGTATCTTGATAAGACTTGTGCATTGAAAAAACTGATTTCTGCATATGCCACTCAGAAAGAAACAGCTGCTTTTTAGAGAGAAACCACCCCAAAGAGCCTGTGCTCTGAGACCCCAGACTCATAAACCAGTGCTGGGTGGGAGACTCCTCCATCTACACAGAAACCCACTGGCTTCAGGAGAGTCTGCACAAGTCATTTTGCAGGAGTAGACCTGAACTCAACAACAAAGATAAGAGACGCGACATCAGTTTGTCCGTTGCCCTTGATCATAGTCTAAGCACATCCTCATGCCCTAGCTAATCTTTATTTTCTATGTACAATGAGGGAAAATGGCTATTCCAGATGCTTCTAAGCTCTGCTTAAAAGTCATCAACAGACATGCCTCTCTAGAGGACTGTGCTAACTGTGGGAGTTAGTAGTGGGTCTATATACTACTTATCATCTATTTTGATGCTTCTGCCAATGAAAGGTCCAGAGCTGTCTAATACACTTTCAAGCAAATCACCAAGACAAACAATAACAAGGATGATGGAGAAGGAAAAAAATGCAAGTGTTGGAAGTATCTGGGTATTTTTGAGGATTACAAGTAAACAAGTTTGGATCTGCAGAGCTTACTGCTTCCCCCACACCTCCTGACAAGCCCAAATCACTCCCTGGCCCATGAGTGCTTCCTCTTCACTACTTCTGTGTTCTTACCGTCTTTCTCCGACCTCTTTAGGATTTTACTTGCAGCTAACAAAAGTCCCCTTCTATCCAAGCTGTATGTTTGTGGGTTGTTTCATTCCCAAATGGCCTCCACCTCTGAATTTGGAGGTAGGAGGCAATGCAAAGGAGGTTAAAGGAATGGTTTCTGAACTGCAGAAGTCCAAGGTGTTTTGTAAGGTGGAAAAAGCTTCTAACAGAGATTTCTTCTACCGCTTCTCCTTTCTAAGTGTGGTCCTGTCAGAAAAAAGTTAAGGAAATCCATGTGGAGGGGAAAGGAAGGAGCTTTCATTGCTGCTTCCCCTTCCAGAAACGTGGGATGCTTTGGAGGCTGACACAAGGCAAACATGAAACAGGCTTGTCCCGGAGGAGTTTGTGATTGCCAGCACAGGTCCTGCTGCTATGCCATCCTGGGTAATATTCTCCTGCTGCAGCTGCAGCATTCCATACACCCAGCCAGGAGTTGCTGATGGTCCCAACTGCAATCTGTGTTGTGGCTGGGGCCAGCAACACAAGAGGCATTGCAGTGGCAGTAGAAATTTATTCCACCAAGCTCTGTATAATAATCTCCTATCCTACATCAGAAAGGCAAAAAGATGTATGCTGGGCTTTCTAGCCTGTGTTAAGACTGGAGGAGAAACAAAAACCTTTGAGCCTAATTCTAATCCATATTCTTCTCCTTTAGAGTTTGCAGTAGACAAGGCTGCCTCAGGACACAAGGTGGGCAATTACTTAAAGCAGTAGGCTGCTCAAGACCACAAACTGGCCTGCAGTCTGTTTTGCCTATGCCAGAGCACTATAGGCAAGGCTGGGATACAGGAGTAGGCATCAGGGAAAAGCATTGCCTTGCAGATACGGCACTGCATCTTCTGAGCTTGTCCTGCTTCCATTCAGGTGTCAACAGGTTTGTGTACCACCTGTGGAGCAGCAAAATCGAGTCTTGCCTGCACTGACCAAGATCTTCCAGCTGGTTCTGCCTTTGGCGTGTTGCTTAACCCACGCAGAACAATGAACCACACAAAACCATACACAGAAATAAACATGTACACATATGCAGATATAAATATATACTATCTATGCACTGAACATAAACAAAATAGTCTCCTCATATATTTTGAGCACTTCTACTTTGGTTATTATCCAACCAAGCATCTTTGTTGGTGAACTTTAAAGCTTTTTTCTTCCTACAGAGGTCACAGATTTATCCATGCCTGAGTTTCCAAACAACACATATGTCAGATTTACCTTGCTCCCTCCTAAAGATCCCACTCTTTAGTAAGGCTTAGAAATTTGTCCTTTTGTTTTCAGTGTCTTCAATACAACCAACTTGTAGGCTATAGAACTGGCACCTTACCTAAGAGATGAGTCTATGGGGGGTCTATGGCATCTGAGGCAGCTGGTTTTGGTTGATTTGTTTGTTTGGTGGTTGTTGGTTTTTTTTCTTGTTGCTGGTACAGGTTTTTTTAATCCTATTCATATCTGACATAAATGATGCTTAATGGCTGCAGCACTCTGATCTATGTTTGATAGCAGTGAAGTGATTGTTGCTAGGGCAGCCAGAAGAGTGAAGCCATTGCCTTCAGATGGCCCACTTGGCTAGGGGTGCTGCTGTTCTACTCAATAACCTTTACAATGTTATTTTCTAATCACTGTATTTTTTTCTCATTCCTTCAAAGCTCTTTCACGAAACAAATCTTTATTTTCAGGCATCCTGTTGTGTACCCTTGCTCAATGCACCTAACTTTTCTCTCCCTCAAGAATCAAGCTCAACATTAGCAGCTAATAAAGTCATTTGAGGAACTACAGAACATTAACATGAGGTAATTATAAGGCAAAGATGCTAAATTAGTTTGCATGTCACCCCCATGACCAGGATCTATCCAGCTGTGGAGCATTCTTATTTTACAGAAAGTAGCATCCGTTCTGCATAAAATACACTTTGAGGGTGCAGCAGGGACTGTAACACATTTGTACCGTGGTGCTGAACCGCGTGCCAGCCCCAGACATTGCAACGAGGGATGGCTGTTGCTAACAGCTTCAAGTGCAGCACGAAAGGACCTAAGAAAGAGGGGAAAAAAGCAGGAAAGAGCTTATGCTTGGATGTCTAGGGCCATCTGCCACCGCAGAAGTACAATACTGGATTCTTGAAATGTAAAAATAGATCTCAAAAGAGACATGTTTTAATGAACTGAACACAAAGAAACATGGTCGAAATAAACTGAAAACAGAAGCAAGGTTCAAGGATCTGTTTGTTAAATGAACACCCAAAGCCAGAATATGTTTTTAGTGCTGGAGAATGCTGGCTGTCTGGTTTCTGCTAAAGCCTCCGTTCTCTCTTTGGGATGCATGTGGGAGAAGGAGGGGGTGAATGGCAGCCCTTGTTTGTCCTCTCTTGAGGAATCTAATTATGTATCAATTGATTTCAAAGCCTGGAATAGTAACTCTCTAGAAAACACTCGCTCGGAGACATTGTTCCAATTTTTGTCTCTTCATAATTTATTCACCTCCAGTTTCAATGGGAAGGGCGCTCTCTCGGACTGATTCGCCCCCCGCAAGTTGCACAGAAAACCACAAGTTTGTGGACTTTAAAAAAAACACAACAAAACCAAACAAAACGCGCACACACAGAGCAGCGCTGCTAGGCGAGGGGAAAGAACAAAACCCGGCTCCTCCAACGCCGGGCTCACACACGCCGCTACTGCAGCGGGCAGCCCCACCATACCAGCTGGGAACCGACTTTTTTCCCCTCCCAGTCAGGGAAATAACCTTCTGGGGCAAGGAGAGCTGTGCACCCCACAACACCTTTGCCCCTCTGTATGACACTGCAGTGCGCTGAGGAATAGCGGTGCAAGGTGCAGGCTGCTGCTTGTTCCTGGTGTTCAGTGTGCAAAAAAACAAACATGTTTTGGTAGCTTCCCCCCTCCAGCCCCGGTGCCACCTCATCTGCTCCAGCCAGCCTGGCTCACGGCCATCCTGGGGCTCCCCTCTGCACCGCGGACTGCCTCCAGCCACCCCACAGTGGCCTCTGTGAAGAACGCCATCCCTGGGTCACCCACGCCACACAGTATGGGGGGTGATGGACCAGGCCCAGCACCCTTGCAGCCCAAAGGCAGTGTATGTGTACTTTGGGTGAGGGTCCTGTTTGCTTACGGGGGAGGCGCATGGTGTCCTATGTCCAACACCACAGCCGCGTCCCCACCCGGGGTCGTCCCCCATCCCTAAAAAAGAAGCAACGGCAGAGGGTTGGGCGGCTTGAATCCATCCTTCCCTCGTCCCCGCAAGCAGCCGAGCCACGAGTCTCCTGTCATTCAGCCTTCTGCCCGGCTGATCACTGTGAAAAGAGCCGCCCCGGTGACAGAAACACATGAATATTGACTGCAAACAAACCCCGGGGGAGCGGCACCTGGGGGGCTGCGAGCGCCGGACCCCCCCAGCCCAAATCCCACAGCCCGCGGGGGAGCGCACCCGAGTACGCGCACCCGCACACTCATTGCCCCCGCCCCGAGCGAGGTTCTCCCTCGGCTTTGCAAAGCCCGGCCCAGCCAAGGAGAAGAGGGGGGATGTCCGGCTGCCTACAGCCCCCCTGGTTCTCCTCCTCCCCCCCGTGTACCTGCCGCAGGCCGGGGAGGCGGCAGCTGAGTCTATATAGCTGGTGGGTTATAATGGGGCTGTCCCCCGGGGGGGAGGACCATAAAAGAAACACGTTTCATTTACTAGTTTCCCCCAGCTGGCCCCCGACTTTAGTCCTTATTCCCTTTCTGGAGAGGGGATGGAGGGTGATGTCTTCTCCTTCCCCC